>CM066034.1:616266912-616521576 GCA_033557465.1 Ichthyophis bannanicus | reverse complement strand
TGAGTCACCAGACACAAAAACAACTGTGATTTCCATTACCAATGCATGACTTGTGTTGGTCATTTCAAAGGACATGTTTGTATGGACATGACAGCAATTACAGTGCTGCATGTGCACCCCAGTGGGCCAAAGGTGGATGCATAGTTGCCATACGCTGCATTATGGGTCACTGCGAGTCACATGATAGCATGAGGGACAAATCATATCACATACAACAATATGACCCATACTCACAAAAACCAACACACCCACAGTGCAGTGATTTGCATAAAGCAGGGGTGTTAAGGGTGGGGGGGCAGTAACACGCATGTGCGGAAATATGTTTACATAACAGAGGAATGGGATGCTATGGGCAAAAATGTGCAAATGTGACCATGAACAGGAGAAGGGGACGATCTGCCACCGGGTGAATGGGCACAGCAACACACATGTGTCCATTACCCAGACACATGGTGGTGACACACACAGTATGGGAGTGGTGTCCGGTGTCTGGTATGCAGCTAAACATGAACGGATGCAAAAACATCCTGTCTGTGTGTTATGTCTCACACATGTATAAACTATGTGGTTTGCTGAAAAACATATGTGTGCTCTCTCTCGAATTCCTCCCAATTGCAGGTGGACTACAGTCAAATGGCGTGCGGAGGAGCAGAAGAGGAGGACGGATGGGGGGCAGAGGAGGAGCAGGAGAAGCCAGGATGAGGCGGGTGGTGTGGGAAAGAGGAGGAAGGGGGAGGTCTACATTGCGAGCCACCTATGCAGTCTGAATGGATTCGGCAGAGGCTTGCTGTCTCTGGGGGCAGCACAAGTGCTGGCGATGAGTCCCTGGAGCCACACGTGCGCGCCATGACCACCATTGCGTGAAGCAGCAATAGAGACCAGCCAACCACCCATGCCAGCAGAACCAACACCTACACCTCTCCCGGATGTTGATGATGGCAGAGATGAGGGCCTATGGTGCATCATCACACCGTGATGATGAAGGTGGGTGACAATAGACTGTCACAAACCACAAACACACACCAGTAGTCCACAGTTGGTGTGTGTGTGGTGGCTGTTCAAACATTACCTCCACACGTTAAATGTTCTGGTTGATTACCTTAGATGTGTGATACCCAAAGGTTGTAGGGTACCTGGAATGATAGCATTCTTCTACCCCCAATAGAATAGTGTATGTTCAGGTTGATTACACATGGATGCAGACATATGAGGAATGTTGTCTGACGGCCCCAGCACTCTATGACAACATAAATTGATACAGGACATTGGGAAAGCTACATCCTGCCGCTCTGCAGATACCCAAATGTCTTGTACACAGCAGGATGACAATCTAGCCCATAGTCTGCTGTTGTTAATGAGCATATGTTAAGCTATATGTCCATTCCTAAATGTCTGCATTTGCGGGTAGCGGGAAACATAGCCATGTCTTTGTAGAGCTCTGATGTCCCCCCTGGTGCTTCCCCTGCTGTGTCCAAACAGAAAAGCGTGTAAATGTACTACACAAAGGGCAATTTGCTTATCGGCCCCACTTATATGGAACTCTCTCCCTTCTGTTGTGCGATCCCGGGATGATTTAAAGGAGTTCAGAAAATTTCTGACATTTGTACTCTTCACTGTGTACTATGGCACAGACATCTAACAGTCTCTATTATTATTAGCCGCATGTAACGTGTTTTTACTGTATCAGTTCCTTGATGTTGTGTCACCCAATTTTACCTTCACTGTTACGTTTAGTCAGTGTATGCCCCCCTGTCTCTGTTCTCCCCTCTTGTGTCTTGGTAACCGCTGTGATTAAAGGAAACGGCGTTATAGAAAACATGTAAAATACATAACATAACTATATAACTACACATTTGTTACATGGCCTACATTATCTGGACCAAGGACCCTCTCTGTGTTACAGTGAGGGTGCAAATGTATCACTCAGGAGTCACATATGTGCATCAGAGCAGAGGTGCACAATGTACAGGTAAGGTGTGTCATCCCTGTGCCTACCAGACATCCCATTGCTCATTAACATACACATGTCCCTGTCAGAGAATGTATTTTTTCCCTCCACATGTGTCAGCAATTGTGATGTCATATCTCGACCTTCCTGTGTTCATCTCCGTTGGTGTCCAGCTGATGTAGTTGTGGCTCGTGCATGCGCAAGCTCCCCTACATGATGGTTATGTGAGAGCTGTCATTGGCCAATCCTGTTGCCACAGCTGTAGTATATGGGTGTTTCACCACAGCCTGTAAATCGTTGTGGAGGGCATACCACATCTACGTCGTGTGATGTGCCCTGTGGGTTTGTCTGCCTGCCATATACTACTGTGGACATTATGTATATTGGCCCTCTCCATCTCTGTGATTGAGTCTGCCCTATCACATCACCAATCGTGTGGCATGTACATTAAATGTTTGTGTATGGCGTTGGAGTAGTGGAGATGTATGGAATATAACACGCTGTATCCCATGCACAGGCAGTCGACGTGTTCTGGAGCGGATACGCCTTGCAGTGGAGCAAAACACAGGCAGGTGTGTGTGGTGAGATCCATCAATTACATGAGGCGGTCCAAAACATGCCCGTCACCCGGATATGTGAGGCCCTTGAGGGCATGCTGGATGTCATGCGCCGACTTGCTCCTGCACCACCAACCAGCACGGGTTCGAGATGTGGGTCGGGGCGGGGGGGGGGGGGGCGGGCGCCCGACGTGTCAGGCGTGGCCGACCACGTCGCCAACAATGAAACATGATATATGCAATAACATGGTATAATCCTAGTTTTTGTTGATCTTACAATGCTCAGTTAGAGCAATTATGTATCCAGTACAACATGTTTTTGAGGTGTTTGTTATGTGTGTCATGTCAATAGCTTACATATGCAGATCATATGTTGTGTGGGTGTCAGGTAACACTTTAATTTGTAACGCACACACATTAGAATATCCATGTGTATATGGAAAGCTAATTATGAGACTTACTCTGTGACAATAAACAGCTGTATTACTATACATACAGTGTGTGTCCAATGAGTGTCCATGTTGTCCCATGTGTATCAGGGAGGCGGGGGGTGTTTGTGAAAACCCTAAATGAGCTGCGCCCAGGTCATCTAGTGATGGGTACAGTAGATGACCCACACCACAGGTTCCCTGCTGCAAATACCTCAACAGAGTCAGCTACGATTGTCATGCTGCACAGACATGTGATGTGTCACGTGCACCTTGTTTCCCAAACATCCTTGGGGATGCAGCGGCACAGTGTGCACAGACATCCATGTGGTCACAGGGGGACTATGTTCCCAATGGCGTGTTTACGTCACATACTCATCGCCGTGTGAAAACCCATCATAGAACACTCATTGGTGGCATATATGTGGCTTTTTCCCTTGACCACATCAATAATCTCCTGCCTCCCAACACACCATAGGTACGTCTGTGAGAGAGGCAGATATGGGTGGTCTGCCTATGTTTGGGACTCAGATATGTGAAGACCTTTGTTCCACATAGGACCATTCCTGTGCCATGTACATCAGTGAGACAGCTGCTACGTTGCAATGGTTACTGTAGACCCCTAATTATGAACATCTACACCTTATTTGGGGGGTGCTTTTGGTTTCACACACATGTTTGCAACAAAGAAACATATGTGAAACCACACATATAACATGCTGACATACGCACACTTTGAATAGGTAAAACACTTGAGCAATACAGGTTTTTACAAAACTATATTTATGATGGAAAACAGAACTGGGATAAACTTTACAGACGTGGGAAGGGGGGAAAATACCCATCACCCTCCCCCCTCCCCAAACATCCTCCCCTCCCCGCAAACGCCCACACGCAAATATAAAACACACACACACATAAAACAGACACACAGGTGACACCCACCCTCCCCCAGCATGCCCACTGATGGAAGACAGGGCAGCACAGGGCACATGTGGTGACGTCACTAGCACAATCACTGACGCCAGTGACGCCATTGAGGGGGTGCTTGCCGACATGGCAGACGTACCACCTCGGCAACCACCCTCTCAATCACTCCCGCCAGCCACTGCTGAGAGTGACACATCTCATGTATGCGTTGCTCCATCCCATCCAAGGCCACAGACAGGTGGTCCACGCATATGCCACCACACACACACATTGTCAATGCTGTCTGTGTGGTGGCATCTGCATAGGGCCTGTCTGTGGCCCTGGATGGTGGAGGCAACTGCAGTGGCTGGGGGGAGGCCACAGTGCCCTGTGATGCCCTGTCTTCAACATCACTTTCCCAAACCCCTTCTGGGAAATCCTCCACCCCTGATCCCTCCCGAACATCCCCCCCCTCCACATCCCCGGCAGCAACCCTCAACCCTGCCTCCCCCACAGACACCCCTTCAGAATGTCCTTCTTGGCCCTCCTGTGTCCTTTCTTCAGGTGCTGCAGGTGTTTGCGCCTCCACCACCTCCACCTCATCATCCTCGTCCACCTCCTCCTCCTCCTCCTCCTCCTCCCCCTCTGTGGTGTCCAGGACCACCACCTCTGCATCATGTGGTGTTGGTGTCCTTCTGAAGAGGTGTGCAGAGGTGGTGGCCTCATCCTCGGTGCCATCACCATCTGTGGAACATGACAGCCATCAGCACGTTTCTCTGTCAGAAATATAGCACATCTACATAGGCAGGTAACACAAAGGCATCTCTGATAATGGGACATAAGTTACAAATACGTGACATTCTCATTATTATACATCATCACCCTTTTGTGAGTTCTCACCCTGGAGGCGCTGAAGGTATGCAGCATGGTGGAGGCGCAGCTCCCTGCCCTTCTTCCGGAGATCCTCGATCTGTGGATATGCAAAGGAAAGGTGAGGGCATTAGTGACTGGTCACCTTCTGCTGGTTTGCCCACACACACACACACACACACACACATCACTGTGCACAGGGTCTTGCTGCTTCAGCGACAGTGCTGTGTGTGTGTGATTCATCAACTGAATAGTTTGTCACCTGTCAGCAGGCAGTTCCATGGGCAACACGCATATGTCATGCCATGGGTTCTCCGCTGGTGACAAGGGAGCCTGTGTGTCACAGCTGACCCTCATCCCTTGTGACGGTGTGTGTCAGCATCCCACAGTGTGAATGCACTTCCCCTCCCCTGTCCAACATGTCTCTCTCAGGTGAGGTATACAGCTTACACAGGGATCAACATTGAGAAAAACGTGTGAGAGTGACACGGACATGGATTGGGCCCCCCCCCCGGGGATTGGGGGGGCTGTTATGTCCTCATGCTGCTGTTACGCCAGGTAAACTCTGACAGGGGTTTGGCTATGCTGTCACCAGATACACACATAACATGGTCTATCACCTGGCTGCAAAGTATATGTACATGCTAGTTTGTTTTCACAGGTGTGCTGATGGACTGTGGCTGCCTTCTTATTCCCCACCTCTTTCTATAGCATCCTGTGTGAGTGTCAGATAAAAGTGGGTGACATCATTTGGGTGTGGCCCAGGGCAGTCAGCCCAACCGGCCATGCCTGGAAGGGCCTTCAGGGAAGCTTACATGGTTCGTGGGGGGTGGCCAGCAAGGCGTCTTAAGTATTCATATTTCATTACGGCCTATTGGCAAACGGGGGGAAACCTACAAAGTGACATACTCCTGTTATCTCATGGCTCACGTGTGTGTGGGGGGTTATGGAACCTCCATTTGTGTACATTGTGACATATAGGTCAGATGACACACAAACTAAACATACACTGCCACACGTGTTTCACTACAATAACTAGTGTCATGCAATGACAGACACAGTGACCTGCTTGATGTTTGGCAATCCATGACCTAGGAAGAGCCATATTGCACGGCCAACATCACAACACACATACACATTAGTTTGCTTATGATGTCATTGAAAATGGACACTGGGGTGTGTGCTCATGCATCCTGGGGTTTCATCAATATAGATACACATGGAAGGCCTACCTCCTGTTGTTCACAGAACATTCGGGGGTCACAGTACCACCTGCATTAGTTGCTTTGTCTGTGCACATGTGTGCAGTGACACCTGTGGCCAGTGTACATGGCTCCCTCAGCACATCCTGTACATACCCTATCGCACCCTTGCATGACCTTGTAGCAACATTGCACAGTTTGGTGCCAATGATGTTGTCCATGCTAGTCACAGTTACACTGCATGTGCTGTGTTACACACATCTATGTTGAGATTCTCTTTAGACATCCTGGTACTCAACCCCACTGGCAAACTGATATGCAACCAATCATTGGCGGAGTGTGGTGAGAGGAGTCATTGTGTGGGTGGCCCTATTGACTGTGACAGGGGACACTAACATAAACATTCACCTTTGACAGGGCCAACAATATCAATGCTTGCACCACTGGCTGCATTGTGGGAGGTGTGTCATATGGGCAAGCTGCTGGCTATGTGCAACCTACGTTGCACACAGTTGATGTCAGCGTAATGTAGGGGTAGGGGTGGGTATTGTTCCTGTATGGCCTAGGTTATGTTGTTATGTTCATATTCACTGGTTCAGCTGGGCTGACAGAAGGTGTTTTGTGGAAGCAATATCGACAGGGGCCAAACCAACATAACGGCTCTTTGCACCAGTGCTCATGTGTGGGTTTATGTATGTGTTATCCAGCAACATCAGTTGCATGTGTCACTGAAACACCATCAGTGATGTCCATGTGTCTGATGTTGTTGGATTTATCTTAGGTGTTAAGGTTTTGGACCACATTCTGCATGGTGGTATGGGGACATGTCTCTGCTACAGGTTTCTGATAACACATATAATGGCTAAGGGGGATGGGGTGCTGTTACACACATTAACCTCTGCAGCTAGCATATCATCTGGAGACATCACAGACATGTGTGATGAGATATGCACTTCACAAAACTATGGTATAGGTCCAACCTACCTGCCATGAACATACACATAATCTTACTGACATACCCACCATAGCTATTGCTGATCTGTCCCCCTGTGGGCTGGTTGTCCTACCACAATTCATCAGCTGCACACACATTAGCAAAAGGGTGACTAACACGACGCATTGCGCAGCTCACAGGAATCCTGGGGATAGGGAGAATGCATATAACCTGTTAGGCACACACAAGCATATCCCCATGGTGCCAGATTAGACACTGGGATGGTCTTCCTGGCCTCCAGGGGATAGGGAGCATAGAGCAAAACTGTTAGAGCACACACAAGCATATCTCCATGGTGCCAGATGA
The DNA here is from genome assembly GCA_033557465.1 of Ichthyophis bannanicus. NCBI lineage: Eukaryota > Metazoa > Chordata > Amphibia > Gymnophiona > Ichthyophiidae > Ichthyophis > Ichthyophis bannanicus. The sequence goes on along the minus strand of CM066034.1, from coordinate 616,514,362 downwards.
GCCACTGTAGTGGCATACCTGGCCTCCAGGGCATAGGGAGCATAGAGCAAAACTGTTAGTGCACACACAACCATATCTCCATGGTGCCAGATGAGCCACTGTAGTGGCATACCTGGCCTCCAGGGGATAGGGAGCATACAGCAAAACTGTTAGAGCACACACAACCATATCTCCATGGTGCCAGATGAGCCACTGTAGTGGCATACCTGGCCTCCAGGGCATAGGGAGCATAGAGCAAAACTGTTAGTGCACACACAACCATATCTCCATGGTGCCAGATGAGCCACTGTAGTGGCATACCTGGCCTCCAGGGGATAGAGAGCATACAGCAAAACTGTTAGAGCACACACAACCATATCTCCATGGTGCCAGATGAGCCACTGTAGTGGCATACCTGGCCTCCAGGGCATAGGGAGCATAGAGCAAAACTGTTAGTGCACACACAACCATATCTCCATGGTGCCAGATGAGCCACTGTAGTGGCATACCTGGCCTCCAGGGGATAGGGAGCATACAGCAAAACTGTTAGAGCACACACAAGCATATCTCCATGGTGCCAGATGAGCCACTGTAGTGGCATACCTGGCCTCCAGGGCATAGGGAGCATAGAGCAAAACTGTTAGTGCACACACAACCATATCTCCATGGTGCCAGATGAGCCACTGTAGTGGCATACCTGGCCTCCAGGGGATAGGGAGCATACAGCAAAACTGTTAGAGCACACACAAGCATATCTCCATGGTGCCAGATGAGCCACTGTAGTGGCATACCTGGCCTCCAGGGCATAGGGAGCATAGAGCAAAACTGGTAGTGCACACACAACCATATCTCCATGGTGCCAGATGAGCCACTGTAGTGGCATACCTGGCCTCCAGGGGATAGGGAGCATACAGCACAACTGTTAGTGCACACACAACCATATCTCCATGGTGCCAGATGAGCCACTGTAGTGGCATACCTGGCCTCCAGGGGATAGGGAGCATACAGCACAACTGTTAGAGCACACACAAGCATATCTCCATGGTGCCAGATGAGCCCTTGCGATTGTCCACATGGAATCCAGGGGATAGGGTGTATGTGTTAACCTGCCCATGCACAGACAAGCATATTCCATGGGTTTCTTAGAGCCTACTGGGATGAGCTCTATGGACCTCTGCAGTTAGGGGAAGTGTTTGGGGCTCTGACAGCACACAGACCAATATCACAGGGCTGACAGCAAACACACTGTGATGGGCTCTCTGTCCTCCTTGTGATAGGGGGGATGCCTGAAATTGGATGGGCACGCACACGCATTTCTCCAGGGTGATTGCTAGCCCACTGTGATGGGCGCTGTGGACCCATGCAGATAGGCGTGTGTATTGAACAACATGGCCAACACTGCCCATCTCATCTGGGTGTGTGACATACCATCAATGCTACGTTTCACTTATCCTTGTGCTTGTCCCAGGGTGCTTTGTTACAGGTACTGATCCCACCATATCCATATGTTGTTGTTTCTATTTACATCTGCTGATCTAGGGTCTAGCATAATTACAGTATGTTGTGGCACAGCCATGGCAGCAGCTGACATGCCACAAGGGTAGCATGGACACCTCTATGACCATGTCCATCACCACCTGGGTGCAGGTCACCACACTCACAAATGACACAGATACATTTCGCTATGTCTTCTCATCTTGTGCACATTACTGACTCACAGTAACTCATGACAACAGCATGGATATTTGCAATTAGCACAGGCTACAGATCTCATTTTGAGGTACAGGCGCCATACACTTACCTCACGTGGGTAGTCTGCTTCACTATTGAAGCGTCTTTGCAGACGTTGCCACGCCCTTAGGACCCTGGAGCTGTCCCTGTGCCCGGTGGCCCCTGGGAAGAGCTTGTGCTGGCGTGGTGCGATCAGCCGGGACAGGTGCCTGAGCTCTCGGAGGTTGAAGGAGGGCTTCCTTACTCTGGGCGCCATTTTCAGATATTATCACCTGATTGGACGCAGCGTGCATCACGCCCATGCGTAGGGCACCTGACGCGCAAATTTACGTGCACCTGCGCCACGCATATGGCGCAGTTCAGGAACGTATGGCGTCCATGTGCGCACCGAACGCAGTACGTGCATGTGGCCTACGCAGCTGGCGCATGTTTGCAATATATCACGTGCAACTGCGTCACGCAAATGCGCACAGAAAAGTTTATCGCTAGAACCTGCGCGACACACATTACATATACACTGTTGTGTGTCATTTATCTTATGGAACTGAACACCATTTGCGAATGTTGATGTGTATACACATTTGGGTCTTGAACCTATCAACACATACACAATGGTTCTTTGGCTTCTGTATGATGTGATGTGCTATAGCTTTCACATTGCAATGACTGCCAATATTAAGGGCGATGTTAATTAAAGTAGGTTGCTGTGTGGGTACCCGTTAGTGTACTGGTGCCATATACGGAGTGGCCGTTTCAGGGCGGACATGGACAGACACCAGAGCAAACCTGTGCGTGTCGCAGTAATGTGCGGGGCCCACATTGGCGCGTGGGAAGGCTACGTGGGCCGCTGCTGCATAAACATACAGCAGAGCCGTAGTACAATGGTGATGACACTGACCCATGGTGCAGGGGCCATGGGTTCAACACCCCATTGTGCTCAATGGAAGAGGCCAGCTGCGGCATCAAATGTAGTGGGAAAAAGTGTTGTGGGAGGTATAGTAATTTTGGGCGGCAGAGAGCGGCGCACGGTTTATTTTTAACGGCATGAGTCGGCGCACCGTTCATTGGGGGCGGCAGGGGGCGGCGCACTGTTAGGTTTGGGGGGCAGAGGGCGGCGCGCTGATGTATGAGGGGGCAGTCCGATAGTGGGCGGCATAGGTGGCGCACTGATGTGCACAGCAAACAGTAACAGAGCCTTAGCACAATGGTTGGGATACTGACCAATGGTGCAGAGGTCAGGGGTTCAACCCCTCACAGTGCCCAGTGAGCAAGGTTGGCTGGGGCAGTAAGTATTATGGTGAGGTGTGCTGTAGGAGGCCTTATAGTTTATTTTTATTACCCACTACCAGTATACCCGCTCTAACAGCGTGTTAATATATGGAGGCCCGTAAGGCACATGTTACAGTGCACAGTCCGCAAAGGCACCCTAGCAAGTCCCCTATAGGGCACCATGTATGCTGCGCCACAGGATAATGTATAGTGCACGCAATATGGATGGCAACCATAAGGTGGCCTATAGGGCGCCCTATAATGCACCCTCAGAGGCACCCTTATGGGTACAGTATGGCAAGGGTGTGTTTGATGCCATAAACATATGTCCAGTAAAATGTACAATGCTCTGGACAACCCTATCACAGAACCCCTCTGTGGACTTGAACCCATGACCTCCTGCTATAAAGGCAGTGACGGAACCATTGGGCTACGGCACTATAGCTCTGAGTAAGCGCCTGTGTGGCTGCAGAGAGCCTGCACGTCACCCCACAGACAGTCTGCTGCTGTAGACAGGACGGGGTAGGCCACCCGTACCCATGATGCAATGCACATGCAAATCAGCTGCCCACAGATGCACACAAGATGGGGACTGCACCCCAAAAGCTACACGGCATGGTAGGGGGAACTGTCCGTGTCCACCCACACAGAGCCTCGGCCTGGTGGGGGGCCTGAGCGTGAGGACTGCCGGCGAGGGGTAGCTACACACCGTCACATTGTGCAGGTAAGGTGCTCACCCTGAGGGTGGGTGGTGGTGCCCAGGACCAGGTCCACATCAACGGCCATGCCAGAGCTCAACATCAGTATTAACCTGTGTGATAAGAAGGTGTTGCAAACTCATCATGGATACCCCTTCTGTCTTAGTTGGTGGTTCTCCGCCCCCCCCATAGGGGGCAACATACCTACCCCCCCCCCATGACAAACAGGGTCTCCCATCAACACATCCCCATCCTTTCCCCCCCCCTTGCACTAATGGCAGTAGAGTGGGCCATCAACCCCTGTCCTGCTGGGGGACAGACACCCTACAGGGCAGTCCAAGCAGCTCCACACACATCCAAAACACACTATCAGACAGACAGTAGGCCTGGATATTCAGGGGTGCACCCCAGCACTATCTGATATTCTCCTGCAGCAGGCCATCAGCTGCTGCACCCTGCAAGGAGCTCCATCAGGACACATACCAGCTGTGCAGAGTCTGCTGGATAGTCCTGATAGGATTGCATGCACCCCAAACTGGGGTGGCAGCACACACAGGGAGATCAGTCCATGAAGAGGCCCCAACAGGACACCCATATATATCACAGGAGAGAAATGCTATACAGCACTATGGGGGTGCCTAGCCATGCTGTCATCACTGCACGCTCAGGGTGAGAGTGATCCACCAGCAGCAGATACAGAGGTCAGCCTGTCTGTGTAGGTGGTGGCTGGGCATTACAATGTCCCAGCCAGTGCCCCATGCCCTGTGCAGATGCATCCTGGCCAGCACACCCTGTCTGAGCTATACCCATGGTACCTTGCTGCTCATTATGCACATTGTCAGGCCAATACTGGCAACAGTGCTGGCAGTGTGGCCTGTGGAGGGTGTTTGTAGCCAACACACACTGTATAGACAGACACCCCCCCCCCTCACCTATGCCAGCATTGTTCTACTATTGGGGGAGTCATTCGACGTGCCCACCACACCAGTCCTGGGAAGGGTACAGGCATGGATATGGTACACAGTACTGCTGCATGTCACTCCCCAGGGTGGTAAATACTGTCAGGGGCCAGACCTGGGGCACGCACCACAGACAGCCGACAGCTTGTTCTGCTGCAGCACAAGGAGCAAACAGTGCTGAGTGTAGGACTGTCTACCTGCCAGTACCCACATCAAACGTTTGTGGTCTGTGTACCGTGTACCCAGGTATAGGGTGGCATTGCTAGGGTACGCAGGAGCTAGATCTGGGAGATGCCCCCCCAGGGGGCTTTTCCAATGTGGCCTGTGGGTGTGGGTGCGTCTGGACCTTTGCCTCTTGCTTTACGGCAGAGTGTCCCTACTCCAGTCCTGGTGTTCCAGACACTGTTCGGGCCTTCATGCTGTCCCCTATGAATATGCATGGGCTACAGTTGCATAGCATGGGGGTGGTGCAGACATCTGCAGCACAGGCATCTGTCTTAGGGGAAGCATGGAACCTGAATGGTGTTTGGCCCTCCAGGACTGCATTTGGGAGACTCTGCTGGAGATAATGTGCCTGTTTATGGTGTCTGTGTTTGGTGTGGTAAAAGATAGGCGTATTGACCATGCCTATGTTCTCAGCAATAAAGGTTTGTCCTTACTACCACGGTGTAGCTGTGGGGTGAATATGTGGACAGGGTTGGCGGTAGCTGCAGCTGGGCTCAGAACCTGTGACCCTCTGTTCTTGCACACACTGTCTGTGTGCACTGCACCACCGTGTAGCCACTGATTGGCTGCAATCCCTGGGTGGTCCATGACTGTACATCCGACAGGGCCTGTCTGTTGCAGTGGACGGTGCCAGCCTGCACATGGCCTGGCCACTGTCCTCTGTGGCTAGCAGCCACTGCCCCCTCCACCATCTGAACCCTTCCGCCAACATGCTGGCATGTCCTTATCCTTGCAAAGGGATATGACCTGATTGCGTAGTGTAACCCCAGGACTGTATTTGGCTCACATGGTATAGCGGTCTAGCTGTTGTTCTTTAGCAAGGTTTTTGTGGAACGTGGGCCACCCATTACGTGATCATGACCAGGGACACACTTGGCCCTTGGCACGTGGGGTGAAGGCATGTACAGGCACATCTGTCGTACATAACCTCTACCTACTTAACCTCTACCTACGTGTCCTTGGCCCCTACAGTTGTGGCACTACAGGACTGCATTTGGGGGACGCGGCTGTTGGTGATGCACATTGTGCTGGTGTGTGTGTGGTGTAGGGTAAAATATGGGTGTTTGCAACATGCTTTTGTTCTGTGCAATAAAGGGGTGTCTCTGCTATCTGTGTTTAGTGGTGGGTTAAATATTGGGATTGTGCTGGCATGTGCCTTAGCTGGGATTTGAACGTGTGACCCTCTGGTCCTAGAGGTACCGGCTCTGTCCACTGCACCACACTGTGGCCACAGAGACAGTGCAGTCCCTGGAGATAGTAGACCTGGCAGGGTGGGGTTCCAAGACCTGCTCTGCACATTATTACTGTGAGCTCCTTCACCCTGTCTGGTGACAAACGTGCAAATATAACACGGGTATGACGTCCGAACAGAGGGGGATAGCATATTCCCATGCTGGGCAACAGTGCTATTGATGGTCAACCATAAGTAACACTCCCAGGAGGGGTCCAATACACGGAGACGTTTTTGGAGGTGTCTCCGCTCCGTGCCCCTTTCCAAACAACTGTTATTTTATTTTTTAGGAGCTCTGCTGGGTGTGTTTTTAACTTTTGCGCATTACTATACCTGTTCCCCAGCTGATTTACTATTTTAATGCTTTTGTTGTGGTCATTTCCTCTTTTTCATTGCAGTTTTGTGCTGTGCACATGTATCACACTGCTGACGTTTTGCATGTTTCCCCGGTTTTGCTGTACATTGCTGACGGAAATGGTTTCTCTTCCCTTTATATGCCCTCTACCGCGAGTGTTTCACTCGCGCTATTTTTTACATGTAGATTCGGGCCCGATACCGTGCGGGGAGACTCTCCCCTCCCACTCTCCACCCATTGACCCCGTCCCTCCGCCCCTCCGGAGCCTTCCTCCGCCCTCCTTTAGCCGTTCCACGCCTCTATCGGACATTTGCGGGCCCGCACTTGTACGGGGCCCGTTACTGAACCGCGTACCTGTGCGGGGGTGACACGCACGTGTGCGGGGCGTTTAAACGTGTTTCTGCGCGTTTCAATGCCGCGTTACCGTGCGCTATTTTGCGCCGCGCAGATTTGCGGACTTTAGTAAACATGCCCCTAAATCATTCAATTCAGCTTGAGAGAAAAGTTCAGGTTTCGGATCTGGTTCAGTTTCAAACTCGGAAGTACTGGACTCATCGGGAAAAGCCATCTGATGAGTCTCATCATGATCAGAACCGTCCACACAAATATGATCCAAAGATTTTGGTGGTTCAGGCACAGGTACTTCGTTGCTATGAGGCATAGGCCTAATTGCTGAGGGAAGGTTGGGGTAACTTATTACGTTCTTATTTTTTAAGTTGTATCCCTTCACAATGCAAGAGCAAAAATAGCAGTCACTGCTGTGGTCTCTTTGTTCACGCCACATCATAGGTATTCCGAAACGAAATGCTTGTTTTTTACCTTTCATCCATAAGCGTAGATCTTCCTCACATGTTTTGCACACTTTGTGAGGAGCCCACGGTTTGTCTTGATCGCCTAACTTCAAACTGAAATAGGCGAAATATACTTTTTTAATAAATGCAGAAATGTTCCTCTGCCGCTTTTTCACGGTATATTCCCCACAAATAAAACAAAAACTGTCCGGAGAGTTGACGCAACCTCTGGCTCTGTGAGCCATCACAAATACACAGCACTGCAAACTACAACTGTAGTGAACCACTTCGGAATAAAGCTGGATTACGACTGAGCAAACAAAAGGTAATAATGAACTTGCAAGAAACTGAAATTTGACAGGAACGTTCATGTCACAACCAACATGTTTGAGCGAGCGAACGAGGCGAGGCGAACAGGAAAGAACATGCGCCAGCGCGAGTACTGGATTTAGCCCCCTGTCTCCCAATTGTCCTGTTAATGTATAAAATGAATACAAAACACTCTAAAATATCATGAGGGAGTGTTTCTAGTTAGTTAACCATTACAACCTCTATTTTGGGCCAAGAAAATAAACTGCAGTCGGCTAAAAAGAAATTATGTGAACATTCCTTATATGGGTAAGAAATCTAATTTTGCAAGAAAACGTGACGTGATGGAACATTTTGGCTATTTTTCCTGGATTCAGCACCCCAAAATCTATAGGAATCAGTTGCAAAACTGGAGGCAGTTTTTTGGTAGTGTACCTGTGTAATCATTCTGTTCTAAGGGATTTGTTGTACTTGTACTCTAAGGTGCATCCTCTCTGCTTGTTTTTTCTTCACTATGAATCTTTGAGGCTGTTGTGCATAGTGTAATGATAATCTATCTGTGAGTTATAGGACCCCGGTCATTCCTTGTGTGTTTACTGCATGGAGAAAACAATATTAGATTCTAAATCAAGTGCCCTGGAAAAATGTAGTACCTTTATGTAGTACCTGTACAGTAGCTTTTTTTTTTAGTGCCGTCAAGTCCATGCTGACTCCTGGCAACCCAGCAGCCCCTGGATTTTCTTGGTAAGGTATGACAGGAAGTAAATTGCCAGATCTTTTCAGTACAATAGTATATCGATGCAAAATTGTTTGTGAAAGGTGATTTTTTTGTTAGGAACAGATGTGGAGACTGGTGATATACACTACAGTAACCCACTAAAAAGCATTAACCTTGATATCCTACCTATCCCAAATCCTCAGGGGGGCCGTTTTGACATATTTGTATAGGAAAGTATCTATCGTATCTTAAAAGCTGTAATTTATCAGACTCTAAAAATGAACAAAACATGTTTTAATGGCTGTTGCCAAATCTATAGTCCTTGGTAATCTTGTGTCCTTGAAAGACATAGTGGTGTGATAGTAATTAGGCCAGCATTTGTGAAATTGCTTTCAAATATTTCTCGCTATAAAATGCTTGAATAGACTGAAATGAACCGGAGTGTATTAAGGTAGAATAAAGAGATCTAGGGTGCCATTCATCTCCCTGTCAGGAAATGTTCCCCATGAAGTTTTCTCTCTATAATTTGGATGTGTTCTCATCATTGATATATTAGAGATTCTCAGGGCAGGATTTAATAGATAGAAATTACATGGTTGGGTAATGCTGGTGATAGTACAATCATTGATAAGCAAGGCTTTACCAAGGGCTAATGACAACAATGTGCTAACAAATAATTTAAACTATAATCAAAGAAGCTGCAATTTTATACTAGTTTTAGTATTCCTATGCAATATGCATCCTGTTATGAATATATAGGAGCTGATTCAATACAGGTCACTCATAGTTATTGTAACTTATAAAATTTGCATGATACATAGCATCTGATTCATTATGAGGATAATTTGAGGAAGGTTATATGGGATGTATGTCTTAGAAATGACTCTGATGCAAGTTATCTAGTAGACATGATTTTATAAAAGAAGGTGAATAAAATGAGGTGTCTTTTTAGCCTGCACATCCTTATGGACAACTCCTCCTTCCATTACTCCTGATTTGTGGGTATATTCTCTTAAAGCTCTTTGATGTGACCATTTTGTTTAATTCAAACCTTTCCCCCCCCCCCCCCCCCAGGGTGTTCTTTTTATCTCAAACAGAACTCCTCCCAGAGGAATATAAAGAACACTGTGGCCATTCTTTTATAAGCCAAGGAAGCTCTCTAGTGGTCATACATTTGTAATTCTACTTTGATGGGACAAAAGCAAAATTGGCAAAGATGAGTACAATTTAATTGTCAATACCCTGATGTAGAATTTAGCCATGTTAATTCAAAATGCGACAGTCATGGTCATTTATTCACATTGTTAATTTTTTAACCTTTGCATAATCAATTTATTATAAAAGAATAAAAATGACTTAAAAGAGAAGCAGCTTTGTTATAGCCGCTTTGGATGATCTAGACCAAAAATTATTGGTGGCTTTAATAGTGGGCTTTTGAAATACGGGATTCTGATAGAGTCCCATATGCTTTATGACAAAGACCACTGACTATTTTACTGGAAGCCCTCTGCACCAGTTTCATCGTGTTTATATCTTTTTGAAGGTGTAATCCCAAAATGTTTTACACTGTACGCCAAATGAGGTCTCACTCATCCACAAATGGAAACCTTACCCAACAGCCCTTCTCCAATATTTTATACTTGGAATGAACTCCATTTACCACTTCCCTATGCTGCACCCACTCAAACAGTTTCTAACCCAGTTGGTCTGTCATTTTAGGGTTCATTTCTCAGTTTATTTATAAGCCACTTATTTGGAATCATGTCAAAGTTTAGCAGAAACGACTGAGGGGGGGGGGGGGGATATTTATGTCACTTCTGCTGAGCGGAAAATTCAGCAGAACATACCTGGTTTGTGCCACTGAACATCCCCTTTTAGAGCTGCTGAATGCCCTGATGTTAACTGTTTAGCCATCGGGCTGGAGAGGGGCGAGAGTCTAGGCTAACTATTTAGTGACTATATTCAGCTGCTAATTGGTTAACCTAAACCAGCTAAAGATAGGCCAGAAAAAAAAGCAGGTCTAACTTCAGCTGGTTTAGCCATCTTGCCAGCTGCTGACTGGATAGCTAAATTGCTATCTGGGCATAGCAGATATTCATTACCAGTGACTGGTTATAGTCCTGGCACTGAATATCTGTGATAATTTAAGTGGCGATTGCTGCTGCTACTGAATATACCCTCCTCTCTTTTAGCAGTGTTCCCAGCCTCATCTTTATTTCCATTTTTGTGTAGAAGGACTACATGCACCCTGCTTCTGTATTCTGGGGCCACTCCTGACTCTAAGGGATATGTTTACTAAACCATCTTAATGTTACCAGTGGGAGTTGCAGTCTTACTGTGACAAATGCCATATAAGGTAGTGGGCGTTCTGGTCTTAAGGTAGCATTTCGGGTTATCTTGTGATAAAGTCCGTTTTCGTGCGATAGAGGGAGCCGTGGCACGTTAATGCGCGTTAGCCTTAATTAGGCACGCTGACCTACAAACACAGCAACAGAGGTGTAGCACAATGGCTAATACATTGACTGATGAAACAGAGGTCATGAGTTCAATCCCCCCCCCTGTGGGCTTAATGAGCAAGGCTGTCTGAGGCATTACCCTTTACTTTAAATCAGTGCTGTCTGAGGCATTTTCTTTTTTAATTTAAATTAGTGCTGCCAGCAAACACACCCTCACAGTGCCGTAACCTAAGGTGCCGCATAAGGCGCCCTATAAGGCACTCCAGAGGGCATATTATAAAGTGCACTGTCCGCCTAGGCACCTTATAATGTTCCCTATAGGGCGCCTTATAGGGCGCCTTATGAGGCATCTTAAGGTTGCAGCACTGTGAGTGTGTTTTTGCTGGAAGCACTAATTTAAATTTAAAAAAAAGAAAATGCCTCAGATACCCCTATCAAATAATCCCACTGTGGGATCAAACCCTTGACCTCTAGCTCTATAGGTAGTGATGTAACCAGTGGGCTACAGCTACTAAGAAACCCCTGGCTGGCTACAGAAGGACTTCAGGTCACCACACAAACTGTCTGCTGTGGTTACCAGGATAGGGTTAACCCACCCATACCCATGATGCTCTGCACATGCAAATCAGCAGTCTACAGATGATCACAAGATGGGGTATGCACCCCCACAGCACCTCGGCCTGGTAGGGGGAACTGACCGTGTGTGTTACTGGCACAAAGTAGCTACAGACCGTCACATTGTGCGGGTACTGTGCTCACCCAGAGGGTGAGGTGGGGGGCCCAGCACCAGGTCCACAGCACATTTCATGGCTGAAATAGGCCATGCTGCAGGTCCCCATCACTGCTAGTGTGTGTGTGATAGGTAGTTCATGCAGATACACCTAGGATACATCTGTGTTTCTCAGTCATGTCTAGCCTTTATAGTCTATGATGCACCCAGAATAGTGCATATCCTGTGCTGGTGCCATGGTCACATGATGTAGGTGAAGAGGGGTGTTTGGACCCATAGGCAGATTATGTACCACCACCCAACCCACCCTCTGTGGCTCAGGGTGAGAAACAGGATCTCCCACCAACAGATCCACATTCTACCTCCCTGCAATGGTGGCAGTAGAGAAGACCATCAACCCCAGTCCTGCTGGGGAACAGGCACACAACAGGGCAGTCAATGCAGATCTGTACACATCCATAAGGTAAGACAGACAGACAGTAGGCCCGGAAATGCTCAGCTGCCCCCCCCATCACTATCTGACATTCTCCAGCAGCAAGCACAGTGAGTCTCCAGCCGCTGCACCCTGCAAGGTGTCCCAGCCACACATATACTAACTGCAGACAGTCTGCTAGCTAGTCCATAGTGCATGTTCCTGGAGAAGATGCATGTACCCAAAACTGGGATGTCAGCAGACACACCAAGCAGATAAATCAGTGATTGGGCCCCAAAAAAAAGAACCCATAAATATCACTTGAGAGAAATACTATATAGTACTATGGGGGAACCTAGCCATGCCGTGGTCACTGCTCAGTCAGGGTGAGAGTGACCACCCAGCAGGACATGCTATGGCCACCCTGTCCATGCAGGTGGTGGACGGGCACTACAATGTCCCAGCCATTGCCCTATGCCCTATGCAGATGCATCCTGCCCAGGCCACCCTGTCCGGGCCATACCCACAGTACCTTGCTCCTCATTATGTACATTGGCAGGCTAACACTGGAAACAGTGCAAGCAGTGTGGGCTGAGTAAGGTGTTGGCAGCCACCACACACTGGAGAGACAGACACACACTCCCACACCTATGCCAGCATTGTGCAAATATAGAGGCTTTTGGCAGCCCTGGCCACCGCACCAGTCCTGGGCACAGTGCAGGCATGGCTATGGTATGCAATACTGTTGGGGTCACTCCCCAGTGTGGTAAACACTGTCAGAAACCAGAACTGAAACACACTCCACAGACATCAGAAAGGTTGTTATGATGCAGCTCGATCAGCAAATTGTGCTGAACTTAGGAATTGCTATCTGCCATTAATCATAGCAACCTTTTGATATATGTGTAATGTAATTGGAGTCGGGAGTGTTGCCAAAGGACTTGAGAGAGGCTCATGTGGTGCCTTTACACAAAAGCGGAAGTAAGGATGTGGTTGAAAACTACAGGCCAGTTAGTTTAACTTCGGTGGTGAGTAAATTATTGGAAAAGCTGCTGAAAGAGAAAATAGTGAGGTTTCTGGAGTCCAGCGGATTACAGGATCCTAGGCAGCATGGATTCACCAGAGGCAGGTCTTGTCAGACAAATCTAATTGATTTCTTTGACTGGGTGACCAGGGAGTTGGACCGAGGGAGAGCCCTAGATGTGGTGTATTTAGATTTCAGTAAAGCCTTTGACACTGTTCTTCACAGGCGACTTATAAACAAACTGAGCACCCTAGGGATGGACCCTAAAGTTACTGCTTGGGTTAGAAATTGGTTGGGTGGGAGGCGACAAGGAGTATAAGTAAATGGAGCTCACTCTGAGGAGAAGGATGTTACCAGTGGTGTGCCCCAGGGATCTGTCCTTGGTCCGATTCTTTTTAACATCTTTGTTAGTGATATAGCGGAAGGGCTGTCGGGTAAGGTTTGCCTCTTTGCAGATGATACCAAAATCTGCAATAGAGTAGACACCCAGGAAGGTGTAGATAACATGAGGAGGGATCTAGCTAAGCCTGAAGAATGGTCTAGAATTTGGCAGCTGGGATTTAATGTTAAAAAATGTAAGGTCATGCATTTGGGCTGCAGCAATCCAAGGGAGCAATACAGTATAGGAGGTGAAGTACTTTTGTCCACTAAAGAAGAGCAGGACCTAGGCGTGATTGTGTCTGATGATCTTAAAGTAGCTAAACAGGTAGAAAAGGCGACGGCAAAAGCTAGAAGGATGCTTGGGTACATACGGAGAGGAATGGCTAGCAGAAAAAAGGAGGTGATAATGCCTCTGTATAAGTCTTTGGTGCGGCCTCATTTGGAGTATGGTGTGCAATTCTGGAGACCGCACCTTCAAAAGGATGTGAACAGGATGGAGTCGGTGCAGAGGGTTCCTACTAAAATGATTAGTGGGCTTCATTATAAAGCATATGAGGACAGACTGAAGGATCTTAATATGTACACCTTAGAGGAAAGGCGGGATAGAGGTGATATGATTGAGATGTTTAAATACCTCCGTGGCATAAATGTTCAGGGAGAGAGGCTCTTTCAATTGAAAGCAAGTTCTGCTACGAGGGGACATGGGATGAGGGTGTAGGGAGATAGATTCAGGAGTGATATGCGGAAATATTTCTTTACAGAAAGAGTAGTGGATCCATGGAATAGTCTCCCAGTGGAGGTGGTAGAGATGAGGACAGTAACTGAATTCAAAAAAGCATGGGACCAACACAGAGGATCTCTAAAGGTAAAAAGTGGACTGTTGTAGTTGTTGTTATGGAAGGACAGATTAGATAGGCCATGTGGTCTTTTTCTGTCATCATGTTTCTATGTTTCTAATTCCAGGTTTAGGGCGGCATTGCTAAGGTATGCAAGTGCTAGTACTGGGAGATGCTGCTGCATGCAGGGCCCAACATCCTGCCTCTCCATGAGGCTTTGGATAATGGAGCCTGTGGGTGCGGGTGTTTCTGTCCCTGTTGGCCGCTGCTCTAGGGCAGAGTTTCCCAACTCCGGTCCTGCTGGGCCAAACACTGTTTGGGTTTTCATGCTGTCCCTAATAAATATGCATGAGATACATTTGCATACCATGGGGGCAGTGCATAGAAATGCAGCACAGGCATCTTTATTAGAGACAGCATGAAACCTGAATGGTTTTTGGTCCTCCAGGATTGCATTTGGGAAACTCTGCTCTAGGTATTGCACATGTTTATGGTGTCTGTGCTCTGTAGGGTAAATTATAGGCATTTCAGGCATGTTTATGTTATCTACAATAAAGGCTCCACCTTTATTACCATGGTTTAGTAGTGGGTAGAATATGGGGACTGGGTTGGCAGGAGCCACAGCTGGGACTTGAACCTGTGACCTTCTGCTCCTGAACACCCTGGCTGTGTGTACTGCACCACTGTGTTGTCACAGGGACAGTTCATTCCCTTGGGATACCATGACCGTTTGTCAGACAGGGCCTGTCTGTTGCAGTGCATGGCACCCACCAAAACAGGGCTAGGCCATGGTCTGCTGTGGGCAGCTGCCACTGCCCCCTCCACCACCAGTACCCCTCCGCCACCATGTTGACATGCCCTTATGCTGGTGGTGCGCAGTCTCTGGCCATACAGTGTGCCGGTAGGCAGATGCCTATGGTGCAGGTTCTGGGGTAGGGGTGCCTGCATGGACATCCACACTTCCCCCCACCACCGCCTGCCAATGTTCTGTGCCCTTGGGGGTACCTGCTGGGTACTATCCCCTGTGACACTGTGGGAAACACACTCGTGCCCATGTTGGGCCCTCATCAGTTGCTGTCTGGCTGCTGTAGAGTTTCAGCATTCCTATGGGCCACCTAGGCATCACTCTAGTCCGCACTGTGGCCCAGCTGCACCACAGCATGTGCCACCTGCAGCCCTCTGTATCCCCTTTTCCAGGATCAGTCCAGTTACCCATTCCGAAATACCCACCCTGCTGTTGTGGAACATGTGCATGCCACAGGACACCTGTCCAATAACAAGGGAAAACCCTGATCAATGCTATTGCACTGTGGGATCATTCACCTTGTAGGGGGACAGAGCATAGACCTTTCCAAAATTAATATATATTTTTTGGAGCTTTCTCGGTAGTGTTTTTTGTTGTTTCCCATGAATATCACTATTGGCCAGCTTGGTTAATGGTTTTTTTCCATTTTGTTCAGGTCATTTTCAATGTTTATTTGCCCTTTTGTTCCGTGCACATGTATCACACTTATCACTTTTTGTAGGTTTCCCTGGCTTTGCTGTACATTGCTGACGGCAATGGTTTCTCTTCCCTTTAAATCTGCTCTAACGCGAGGGTTTCACTGGCGTTAGTGTTCAGCCCTGGATTCCACAGCATTAGTGTGCAGGGAGCCTCTCCCCTACCACTCTCCACCCATTCACTCATAACCCAATCTAGAAATGCCCGCACACTGCAGTGTAAATAGATTATGTATATAGTTAACCCAGTTATCCAAGTTTGTACTCCTGTTCAATGTAAAACCTGACAGTTTGTCGTAATGGTCGTTTTGTTATGATGTAAACCGCGCTGATTCTAAATAGCGCGGTATATAAGAAACTGTAATAAATAAATAAATAAATAAATAAATAAATTGACCCTCTCTCTTCGCCCCTGGGGAGCCTTCCTCCTCCCTCTGGGAGCCTTTCCCCTCCTTCAGCACTTGTTTGCGCCGCTGCATGCGTTATCACACGCTAAGGTACCTCTGCGCCCGATAAAGCGCCATTATTGCACGATAATGTCGCAGCAGCGCAAATAGCGCCCTTTAGTAAACATACCCTTAAGAAGCTTTGAAAAAGTCAGACAGTATCACTGCCATATAATATTAGATAATAGTTAGCAGGCTTGATAAGTCTCAGAAAACTCTCCATGATATTTTGAATTTTGGCAGATAGCACATCTCCTAGGACATCATTTCTGCTAGTCAGATAGATGCCTCTCTGTTCCTCCAAAGGGAGTCTTCAACCAGCACTACCCTTTACTTCCTATTGATCATTGATCTTTCATATTTCAGGTTTTTGAGCTCCAATTCCTTCCATTCCTGAGTTGTTTTTCTCTCCTTCACTTCTAGGGCTGCGTGCTGGTTCTTCAATTCAAGGGAAGGTGGAGTGTTGATTCTTCAGGCTTTGGTAAACTGTGTCTAGCTGTCTTTTTGATACCTTTTCATCACCCTCACTGCTGGAGATCTCTGATGCCTCAAAGAGGCATTTTGTCAATGTAGTTCCAGCTTAACCACCTTCTTTCTCCACCTTTCTCCATCACCTCCACTTGTTGCATGAGGGATTCAACCTACATGCATCTTGTATATAAAACCAGTTCCTCACCTGAGATCAGGCTGCCAGACTAGATGGAGGCAGAAGCTTTAATATGGACAACAGCTTTTGGTCGCACCATGTTTCCTGGTCATATATCAGTTATAAGATTTTTGGTACCCATTGAAAGAAATGAGAAAAAGTCCTACCAAGGCCCTACGTTTTCCTCACTAAATACCTGAAGCTTTGCAGCATTATAGTTATTCAGCTATGTACGTTTTCTTCCATAATACAGAAGCTTCAAAACTAAATTGTTAATCAGACAGATGAAGGCTGAGTCATCAAAATTTGTTCTAAAGAGCATAATACTTTTTTTGCCGATCTTGGATAGAATGAGACAGGACTCTCCTACCGTCTTCTGATATAATGTTTGATTAATTTCTCAGCAGGTCTAATTTAATATTGTTTCATTGAAATCAGTGAAATTTTTTTGAAATTAATTAACTTCACATCTTTCAATCTGTTTTGTGCAACCAGTGGAACACAATGATACTATACTGTATATGTACCTGTATATTTCCATTGAACTGTGCATTTGACATCATTACATACCCTTCAACAGAGCTTAAATTGAATCTCTCTGGGACTAAGCATTCAAAGACTCAAGCATGAGGACTACTGTTGCATTATGAAGAAGGTTTAAAGGAGTGTACATTTTTATTCTTGTATGTTTAGGAAAACTTTTCACTTGATTTTAAAACCATTTTTCCGAGCCCTTCATTATGGCTGAGTGCGTCATTATTTATGATTTGTTTATCTTGGATAGTTTATTTGTGCAAAGCTAATGCAAAAGGAGCTATCCCTCTGACCTAAAGAGGAATTTTGTTTACCTGACTTTCTAGGTCGATGAAAGCTGAGCTAAAGGTAAGCACTATTGGATGTATGTGTTTTATTTTTCTTTGAATGCAACAAGTTGTTTGTCTGAACTAGCCTTACCTTTAATGCCTTTAACATAAATGAACTGTGTTTTAGCAACGAGGTCAATATTAAGTGGTACAGCCACCATATGACCATATCTGCCAACTCTTTGGGTGTCATGGGTGCTTGAACACCTCCAACATTGAGCAAACTCCTTCAGTGTATCCAGGAAGAGGGAATTTGTATTGAGTTGAACACACACTCATCAGTTTGGAAAGCTGCTTCTGTGCTTGTACTTTAAACATGTGAAGGCACATTCTGGCCTGGCCATCCAGCCCCTTGTGAGCCAACCAGAAGTAGGATGCCCAAAGGTAGACACGATTTTGATCCCATGAGGGCTAGATGTGCCTGTGGGATCAGAATCGAGTCTACAGCCTGAATGTGCAGGCCAGGCCCCAATTCTGGTCAGTCTGCACATCCAAAAGATCCCCAGTTACCTCAGCCAGGCTCCTGAATGGAGCCACAGTGGCATGGCATCCCATTGTCATGGCACCACAGCTCCTGAATGGAGTTGCAAATGCTAGCTGCCACCGTTTTTCTTCTTTCCCTGCAGCCAGACCCTTGGTCCAGCCTCCCATGGCCAGGGTCCAGCTAAAGAAATCTTCCTGCACCCCGCTACCTTTGTGGCCTGGCCCGGCGGCATGATCCCTCAACGTCCAGGGGGACTTATTCCATCTCTGTGGTGGAATAAGTCCCCTGTCCATGTTCACAGCCCCGGATGTACAGGGCCGACCTCAGAATAGGCCCTATATGTCTGGGGTCATAGCCTGCCAATGCCCCGCACTCGCTCCACCTCAGTAATGTCCCCTTTCACCCCTGTCTCAGCCTCCCCATACAAATGTGCTATTTGTACAAAGAGGCATTAGCCAGGGCTGGCAGGGGAGCAAATAGCGGGGATGGACATCCAATCCAACATCCATCCCCACTATATGCTATACTAAATGACCCCCATATGGTATAAGTTAAACATACAGTATTTTCAGCCACACTATGGGAATTATTTTAGAAGCACTATTTCTGCTTTGGACATCTGAAAATGGGCACACAATTATTCAAATTGAGCCTGTTCTGTAGAGGTCCCCAGCACAAGGACATCCAAGTTACGAAGGAGGCATGATCAAGGTTTTCCAGGCAAGTTGGACTTGTGCACCTGATTTCAGGAATGGCAAGCACACCCGCTCCACAAGGGGGATTGTCCATGTCTGTCCTGCTCCAGGGCACAAATATGCATCAGAAAATATCTCATTCTGCCATCCAGATACCTGGAGGGCATAGAAAGGAAGGAACTCTGATATCCCCTATACTTTCCATGATGATAACAAAAATTGCAGGGAAATGAGGACACTAGTCTTTGGTTCAGTATACTGATGCATGTACCCGCATGGACATGCATTCAGTATAGGAGAGACCCAAATGTTTGTAGTAAGGATGTCTATGTGGTTGTGATATGACCATCCATTTCGGGGATGTTTAAGTTGGCAAAACAGAGCCAAAACATAAACCTTCCTGGTGTTTCTTTGGACATTTTTCCCCAGATACTACAGATTGCACCCAAATCCTTTCTAAAATGCCACTTCACCTGTCTAAATGCTGGGTACTCAAAATTGACAGATAATTATCCACTTAAAAGTTATAGGAACAATTTGGTGCTGGAACTTCTACTGATAACTCATATGTTCAGAAAGTAATTCTATAAGGGTTGTTTAGTTTACTGTGCATTGTCATGCACACATGTGGCACCTATTCTATAAAGTGATGTATGCATGTGATAACCAATCTGCAAGGCACTTTCTTTCTCCATTCTTTTTCCTTCTTCCTGGCATTGTCTTTCTATCATCTTTTCATGCTCTTTTCTCCTCTTGATGTTGGATTGTTCTCCGAGCTTGACAGTTTGATTGCAGACGTTTTGTCACTATTCGAGGGAACATTCTGAGTGTGGGGGTCCAGATGGTAATGTGCCTGAATGCTTGTGTTTGTACTTACATTGGGGATGGCGGTGACTCATCACTTTGGTTCACAGGTATTGATTGGTCGTTTTCCCTGAGGGTTGCTGGGGTATGGTTGCTGTTCTTGGGCCTTGGTGGTGACTCAGCTCTTTGGTCTGCAGGGATTGGTAGATCAGGTCTATGTCAATATGTATGTTGATGAAGTTTGTGGTGGAAAACCAAGCTTCCAGAAATTCTCTTTTTGTTTGTGCCCATGCTATGATCTCAGTTGTGTTCCAGTTGAATTTGTGTCCTTCCAAATTTTCATGGATTGAGACCAGAGAGAGTGAGTTGTGCCTTTTGCTGGCTAGTTGGTGTTCATGAAGTCTGGTGGATAGTTTTCTTCCTGTTTGGCAGACATAGTTCTTGTCACAGTCACCAAATTGATTTTTGTACACGAAGTTTGTCCTTTCTGTGGTTGTCCTTTCAATTTTGACAGAATTCTTCTCAGGGTCGCAGTTGGTTTGTGGGTTATTGTAATGCCATGTTCTCTTAATAGTCTTGCAATCATTTTGGAGATGTTCTGGATGTAAGGGAGGGTAAATCATTCAGGTGTACTTTCAGTATGGAGGTTCAGGCTTTTTGGCTGCAGGCATCTACGTATGAAGTTCTGTGGGTATCTGTTCCTTGTTAATGCCTAGTATAGATGTTTCTCTTCTACCATTTTAGCTTCTGTCCTGCTGCAGTGGTATTCTACTCTTCTGAATAATGCTTTCATACAGCTTTGATTGTGACACTTTGGGTGGTTGCTGTAGAAGTTCAGGATTTGGTCCATACGTGGTGCTTTCATGTAGATTGATTTGTGGAATTCACCAGTTTCAGTTCTCATAACAAGAACATCCACGAAAGGGAGTTTGTTGTCCTTGGCCATTTCCAGTGAACCAGATGTCCTCGAAGATACTGTTGAGTAGTTAGAATGTTTTGTTGATTTGGTTGCATTTTATTATGATGAAGGTGTCGTTGACATACTGGACCCACAGTTTGGGGTTTACTTGTGGGAGCATGATGCTTGCTAGTTTTTGCATCACAATCTCAGCAACTAGGCCGGATATGGAGGATCCCATTGGTGATCCTTTCAGCTGTTCATAGATTTCTCCATCCACTCGTTATTCCAATTTCCAGGTCATTTATGAATATGTTAAAAATCAGCAGGCCCAACACAGATCCCTGATGTACTCCACTATTCACCTTTCTCCATTGAGAAAATTAGCTATTTAGCCCTACTCTCTGCTTTCTATCTTTTAACCAGTTCCTGATCCACAATAGTACACTGCCTCCTATCCCCTGACTTTTTAATTTTGCCAAGTCAAGAGACTGAAAATCCAGATACACTATATCAACCGGCTCACCTTTGTCTACTTGTTTATTCACACTTTCAAAAAAATATAACAGACTAGTAAGACTTTCCTTGGCTAAATCCATGTTGGCTTTCTCCCATTAAGCCATGCCTATCTACATGTTCAGTAATTTCATTCTTTATAGCGGTTTCTACTATTTTGCCTGGTACTGACATCAGGCTCATCAGTCTGTAGTTTCCCTGATCACCCCTGGAACCCTTTTTAAAAATTGGAGTTACATTGACAACGATCAAATCCTCAGGTACTACAGATGATTTTAATGATAGTTCACAGATTATTAATAGTAGGTCTGCAATCTCATCTTTCAGTTCTTTTAATACTCTTGGATGTATAACAGGTGATTTGCTACTCTTCAGTTTATCAAAACAGTTGTAATACATCCTCCTTTATTCATATTTCCTTCAATTTTTCTACTATATCATTTGTATATATCATTTCAAGCATGGGTAACTTCCCTACATCTTCTTCAGTGAAGACCAAAGCAAAGAATTCATTCAGTCTCTCCGCTATGGACTTGTCCTCCCTTAACACCCCATTTATCCCTCTATAATCCAATGATCCAATTGACTCTCACAGTTATTTTGCTACAAATGTACTTGAAAACGTTTATATTGGGAAGGCCGCAGGGCCACGTACCTGGCGGCCGCCATTAACCGGGAGGGGGGGGGCAGTGTGGTGCATGGCCCCAGCGTGGCAGTGGCCTGGGTGCTAGGTAACAGGATGCGTACGGCGTCTTATGAATCCATTGGCTCTCGCAGACTGTGTGAGGGGCGTGGGAGCCAATGAGAAGTGGCGAGATAGCAGGGGTGGGATAATAAGTAGAGGAAAGGCCGGGGGGGGGGGTTCAATTGGCGCAAGGGACGAGGCTGAAGAGGTGGCTGGCATGAGGTGACGGGACATCAAAGGGCAGGAGAGTCATCGGCGGCTGAGTGTCAAAGTGTTGGTGGATTCGGCGGTAGCAGCGAGGGTCGGCCTGCGATTTGCAGTGGACGAGCAGCCAGCAAGTGGAGGAGCACCGGCATCACCAAGGGAGCGCCAGCAAGAGGAATTGAGGCGGTGCAGGCCCCATTGTGTGGTCTGACCGGCTACAATTGAAGTTAACCAGGCACGTTACTTGGGGGCTAAGGGACTCCATTTCAACAAAGTAACATACGATAATATAACAGAAAAAGGTAAAAAAAAAAAAAAAAGGAGGGAAGTTTTAATAGGGGAGGAATTTGTGGAGGGAGCAATGCCTTATCGCATGGTCCGGGGGAGGAGGGTAGGACGGGGGTTCAGGGTAGGTGGGCAGTGGGCCACAGCAGCCTGGGGGGAGCAGTTATAAAGGGGCCATTCTGCTCGGGGGGCAGGGAACCAGAGAAGGGGTCAAAAGGGGAGAAGGGAGACAGGCTGAGCAGGGAAGGGCACGGCGGGTAGGGGAATAGGGGCACTGGGGAAAAATAGGCGGGGGCATCACAGGGGCAGACAGGAGTTAGGGGGGCTGTCCTCCGGAGGATGGGAGTTGGGGAGGATGGGAGTCGGGGAGGAAGTCCTGTCTAGGGGGGCTCAGGTGCGGGGGGCACAGGGCGGGGTGCAGGGTCATGGGGGCGACCTAGTGTGGGCTGTGTGGGCCTGGGACTTCCAGGGACAGGGCCTATTCCTCAGGGGTTGGAGGACAGCACAGAGGGTGGGCAGGGCCTAGCTGGCCCATCGAGTTGGCCAGTGATCCGTGGCGGCTATTATCCGGGGGCCTGGGAGCATTGGTGGGGAGGGGGCCAAGGCTCCTCCATGGCAGAGTGACTGGGGGTGTGGCAAGCTCCTTGGGCCATGGCAGGTTCCCCTTCACCTTTTGCTGTGTTACCTTCACAGATACCCCCGGTATGGCAGCACCCAGTGGGACCAGGATGGAGTGGTCCATGGAGACAGGATAACATGGCCGAGAGAGTGGCACAAAGTGATCCACTGGAAGGGATGAAAGTGGAGCGGGAAGAAGTGTCCCAGATGGAGTCGGATCAGCGCGAGCTGGGAGGGAATGCAGAAGCCGCAGGACCAAGGACGGGCGTTGCAGGTGAGTTAACAGCAGAACAAGGGGAAGGGGTGGATAGCAGGAAAAGGGCATCTGATGGTGTCGGGGCAAGGCCCAGAAGAAATGAAAGCATTCTTGTCAGTGGCATCATAGGTTGGGGTCATCCTCCTCCTCTTCGTCTACAGATTCTTCGTCGACGTCGTCAGAAGCAGCGGGTGGAGCACGTAACGCATGCGG
This sequence comes from Ichthyophis bannanicus, assembly GCA_033557465.1. Classification (NCBI taxonomy): domain Eukaryota; kingdom Metazoa; phylum Chordata; class Amphibia; order Gymnophiona; family Ichthyophiidae; genus Ichthyophis; species Ichthyophis bannanicus. Next base: position 616,491,145 of record CM066034.1, on the reverse strand, counting down.
AGGGGGTGGGGTTGGGCGGGGTGGCACCTACACTGGCAGCCTTTTCGGAATTATGGGAAGGGGTGCCAAGGAACTTGTGTCGGAAGATCCTGAAGAGGCGGTATATAGACATTTTCCAGCTGTTGGAGGGTAGAAAGCGGTTGGGGACAGTAGGAAGAAGAGGAGGGAAGATGAGAAGGCTTGGAGGGTTCGGAAGGTTGCATGGAATGTAATAAACTGGACAAGAGCCTTTATGCGGCTGGCTAGCATATGGGGACATCATTATCCGGAACAATATGGGATGTTGTTAGCTTATGCGGACTCTATCCGGAGGCGGCACAGATGCATGGCAGTTGGGCTTGGCTCAACTATGACAAGAAGTTCCGAGATAAGATTGAGGAAAACCAGTTATTGTACTGGGGGACACAAGATATTAATTTATGGTTGATGCAGATGATAGCCAGGCCAAGTGGTGGGGGTTCGGGTGGAGCAAGGGGAGGGCTAGCATCTATGCCAGGGGTGGGGCGGTCCTTTCGGGCTGGAGGGACTTCCACATTCCACAGATCGGTCGGCGGGGGAGCAGGAGACATTTGTTGGTGATTCAACAAGTCATCCTGCCCATTTCTGGATTGCAAGTTCAGGCATGCTTGTTCCGTATGTAATGGGGGGCATTCTGCCCTCAAATGTGTCAAAAAAGGGGCGGCCGGTAGCACCATGTCGGTCCCCAAGCAGTAGGGACTTATTGGGCTTAGCTTTGATGCCAATTTGGATCAAGACGTTAAGGCCAGGGCTTAGGAAGTACTACAGGACAAGGGGGGGGGGGTGCTTGAAAGGGCGTTTCAGTATGGGTTCAGGATTCAAGTGGTGGGTAAGGTGGTTTCGACAAAAGGTAGGAATTCTCCTTCAGTTAAGCATTGCAATGTTCTGCTATATTGTTGTTTAAGTTCCTTGTAAACCGCCCCTGATCTCTGGAAGGGGCGGTATAAAAAAGCACTGAAATAAATAAATAAATAAATTTTGCCCACATTGTATGGGATAAATTGACAGAGTAGAATTTGGCAAAGTAGCCAACCCATTTTCAGACCAGCCATTTGCAGACTTTGTGGTTTCCCCATTGGGAATTATACCAAAAAAAGAACCGGGGAAGTATCGGTTAATTCATAACTTGTCATTCCCAGTGGGATCTTCGGTGAATGACTATATCCCCAAGGAGTTGTGTGTGGTGCGCTATGCATCCTTTGATGAAGCGGTGGACTTAGTGAGAAGATGCGGTCAGGGGTGTTTGATGGCGAAGGTGGAAATCAAATCCGGTTTCATTTGTTGCCGGTGCACTCGTCCGCGTTTCATTTGTTAGGGTTTTGTTTTGAAGGCTACAGTTATTTTGATAAATGCATGCCAATGGGTTGCTCAGTTTCATGTGCTTATTTTGAGCAGTTTAGTACGTTTATGCATTGGGCTTTAGTGGAGCAGGTGGCCTGCGCGAATGTGGTACATTACCTGGATGACTTCCTGTTTGTAGGGGAGGCACAGTCCGGGCAATGCTGGGAGCTACTGGACGGATTCGTGCAATTGTCCTGAGCGTGCGGCGGTCCGTTGGTGGCGGGAAAGATGGAGGGTCCTTTGACTTGTATCACATTTTTAGGGGTGGAGTTGGATACCGTGGCCATGGTGGTGTGCTTGCCGATGGACAAAGTGTGGCGGCTGCGCGTATTAGTGGCAAACGTGATGGCATCGAGTAAGATTACCCCGAGAGAAATTCAGGCCTTGATAGGCTCCCTCAATTTTGCGTGTAGGGTAATTCCGAAGGGACGGGTGTTCCTATGTAGATTTTCAGCAGCTACAGCGGCGGTGAGTAGACCTCATCACCGTATTAGGGTATCGAGGAGCATGCGGGCTGATTTGGAGGTATGGGATGAGGTTTTGAAATGCTTCAATGGCACCACGGTCTTTAGGGAGGCCTCGATTTCCAGTTGTGACTTGCAACTATTTACGGATGCGGCAGGAGTGTCTTGGGTGTCTATTTTAGTGGCTCCTGGTGTGCAGCTGGTTGGCCACAGGATGGCGTGAGGCAGGCTTAACCAGCAATATAGCCTTCTTGGAGTTGTTTCCGATTTTGGTAGTATTGGAATTGTAGCCGGACAGTATTCGCAATCGTAAAGTAGTTTGGTGGTGTGACAATGCGGCAGTGGTCAGCATGATTAACCATTATGCTCCGCACTGCATGCTTGTAGCGGATTTAATGCATGAGGTGGTCCTTGCCTGCTTGCAATTGAATGTGATAGTGAAGACTCGGCATATTCCAGGGAGTACTAACAAGATTGCTGATGCTCTTTCTCATTTTAAGTGGGACCTGTTTCGGACTTTGGCACCAGAGGCGGAAGCAGTAGGAGAATCAGTCCCGGAGCACTTATGGCGGATTGGCCTCAGGAAATGATGGACCTTCTACGGAGTTCAGTGTCAGCGACGACGTGGGCAGCGTATCAATGAGGCTGCAGCAGCGTGGTGGATTTCTTGGTAAGGCGGAGATGGCAGCAGGGACCGGTGTCTGATCAGCTCATGGGTCATTTATGTCATTGCGGCAAAGAATGCGGGATTGTCAAGGGCAACAGTGTGTATGCATTTGGCGGGGTTTTCCTTTTTCGCTAAAGCAGTGGGGTGGGGTACCACGGGCGGGGGAGTTTTGACTCGTTGGCTGCTACAAGGGTGGGAACGGTCCCTTCCCGCTCAGGGTGACAGTAGGCGACCTATTACGCATGACCTGCTGGTGAGGTTGTGTTCAGCACTGCCTCATGTTGCAGCGTCCCCGTATGAAGGTATGCTTTTTCGAGCAGTCTTTTGTGTGGCCTTTTTTGGTGCCTTTTGAGAAGGGGGGTTGGTAGCTGAGGCCAGCCGGGCTAGAGTAGCCGGTGGGTTGCAAATGCAGCAGGTAAAGTTGGAGGGGGATGTATTATGAATACGGCTGGTAAGATCCAAAATGGATCAGAGAGGAAAGGGAACTTGGGTGGTTTTGAAGGCGGTCGGCGGTTCTTTGACGTGTCCAGTAGCCTCAATGAAGGAATACATGCGAGTACGGCTGGTCAGGGACGGGGGTCTCTTTATGCATGAGGATGCGTGGGTGCTGACACGATTTCAGTTTGCGGCGGTTTTGTGGTTGTCGCTGCGGCTGATTGGAGAGGACCCTTGCCAGTTCGCACCACATTCATTTAGAATAGGTGCAGCTACCAGTGAGGCTGCGGCAGGGCTACCGGAGTGGAAGATACAGCGGATCGGCAAATGGAGGTCGCAGGCGTTCCAGGGCTATGTGCGGTTATATGGCTATGTTCCAGGGCTATGTTGCTAACTGTCAATTTTCTTGCAGATTTGGGACAGAGACCATGAAGCTGTTGGGTGATTGGCCACTCGTTTGTATACTGGGCTAGTCGACGAGCAGCCATACGGCCAGTGGGGACGAATATCAGACTTGAGGCTTCGGAGGTGACCGTATCATGGCTGGGTGAGTGTGGTCTCTGCTGGATGCAGCTCTTGCCTTTGCTGCGGTACCACGGGGGGTCACCAGCCATGCTATTGATACATCTGGGAGGCAATGACCTCGGGTCTTGGACTTGTAAGCGGTTTATCAGAACAGCACAAAAGGACTTGGGGGAAGTGTTATTAATGTTCAAGGAAGTGGTTATATTATGGTCGGATATAATACCAAGGCCTGCTTGCTGGGACCATCGGCACTGGTCAAGGGGTTTGACAAAAATTAAATCACCAAATTGGCCACTGGGTGTTCGAGCACGGCGGGTACCAAATTTTGCATCCCTGGGTCGAGGTGGGGTGTGCGGGCCTTTATAGGCAAGATGGAGTACATTTATCCCCGGTGGGGGTAGATTTGCTTCTGAATGATTGGCAGGAGGCCTTGGAGGGTGTTAGCCAGGGAAGGTTCGCTGGCCGCAGCTTGGTATTGGGGAGGGGGGCAGCACAGGGACGTGTGTCGCCTGAGCCAGTGGCGGGATCCCGGAGGTTTCCGGGGTCCGGAGCCGTAGGCAATGCTTAGGGTGGGGGTGGGGTACCCCCGACCCGGACAATCCCTCGGGGCTTTTGCTAATAGTATGGCAAAGCCGGAAGAGGGGGGTATGCAAATAGCCATGGGACAGGACACGGCGGAAGCGGAAATGACATCACCTTGCTACTCACATGGCTGGTGATGACTCGTACTGCGGTTAGGATATTTTTGATGCGGGCTTGGAAATGTTGTTTGGTTATTGTTCAAAGATTAATAAAGCTGCAACCAGTTTAATTCCCAAATTTGTAGTACTGTTATTATTGGAATGGGGGGGTGGAGGAAAGGGGAAGGAAGGAGGTGGGGGGTGGTAATGGGAGCACCACGTCCACCGTACCTCGGTTATATATATTTTTTGCTTTTCACTGCAAGCTTCTTTTAAATTTCTCTCTTTCTCTGCCTTATCAATGCCTTGCATCTAACTTACCAATGTTTATGTTGTTTTTGATGTTCGTCATTAGGCTCATTTTTCATTTCCTGAAAGATGCCATGCTGGCAGATTTTTGGCCTTCCTTCCACTTTTCTTAAAGTGTGGAATACATCTGGCACCAGATCCTGTTTCACTATGGACTAAGTTCCAAATAGCTTCCCGTCTTGTCGGTTCATGAATCAGCTTCTCCAAAAAGCAGTCATTTATTTCATCTAAAAACTTTCTCTCTAGCATGTCCTGCTGTAACATTGACCCGGGGTAATTGAAATCACCCATCATTACTGTGTTATAACTTTGGTTACTTCCCCGATTTCTTTTAGCATTGCATCACCCATCTGTTCATTCTGGCCAAGTGGTCGGTAGTACAGCCCCCATTACTGTCACCTTCCGCTTTTTACATGGAAGTTCTATCCATAGAGATTCTACAGTATATTTTGTTTCCTGCATAACTTTAATCCAGTGTGACTCAATGCCCTCTCCAACATCGAATGCAACCCCTCCACCAATTTGATCTACTCTATCATTATGATATACTTTGTATCCAGGTATCATAGCATCCCACTGGTTGTCCTCTTTCCATCAGGTCTCCGAGATGCCAATCATATCTAACCTTTCATTTAGTGCTATATATTCTAACTCTCCCATATTATTTTTTAAGACTTCTAGCATTTGCACATAGGCATTTTAGAGGTTGTATTTTATTCATATTAATCTGGGTTTAAAAAAGGTTTGGACAAGTTCCTTGAGGAAAGATCCATAAACTATTATTAAAGGGGACCTGCGAAATCCACTGCTTGTCCCAATACAAGCATAGTGGAACTTGTATCTTCAGGGGAAACTGCTACGTACTTGTGACCTAGATTGGCCACTGTTGGAAACGGGATACTGGGCTTGATGGACCTTCGTCGATCCAGTATGACATATCTTATGTTCTTATGGTTATCAGATGATAGGTGTAATTTGGAATCTTTCAACTGTGTACTGAAGGAATTTGGGTTACTTTTATCTTTCTTAGAACTTCTCTGTCAGGATGGTCTAATTTTCCTGTTGTGCTTGTATCCTTCAAGATTACATCCTTCTGAACCATGCACTCCTGGTAGACTGTCAGTTTTCCCCTATTATCTAGTTTAAAAGCTGCTCTCTCTCATTTTTAAAGGTTAATGCCATCAGCCTAGTTCCATCCAGGTTAAGGTGGAGCCCATCCCTTCAGAAGAACCCCTCCCTTCTCCAATATGTTGGTATGTCCAACGAGCACTCTCCCTGGCTGCTCCATCAATCTGGAACACCCTCCCATTTGAGCTGAGACAAACCACAGACCTCAAGGACTTCCGCAAACAGCTGAAGACAATTCTATTCACGGAACACTATGGACATACCACATGATCTACTAACCAAGCCAAAACTACGGACCCTCCCCCCACCCCAAACTTGTATAAAAGACTGTATAATAGCTCACAATGTAGAATAGCGCACAATGTAGAAAACACAATTAAATCAAACGCACACCACCACAAATATCCAACACGCACCACTGCATGAAAACACATGTTCACTTTTTAATTGTTTGCTGTGGAGACCGCCTTGATTGAAGGATAAGGCGGTATAAAAATACTTTCAATAAATAAATAAAATAAATATGTTACCCAGTTCCTAACAAATACAAAACCCTCTTCTTTATACCATCGTCTCATCCATGCATTGAGACTCTGGAGATCTGCCTACCTTTTGGGTCCTGCATGTGGAACGGGAAGCATTTCAGAGAATGCTACCCTGGAAGTTCTGGATTTCAACTTCCTACCTAAAAGCCTAAATTTGCCCTCCAGAACCTCCCTCCAACACTTTCCTATGCCATGGTGCCAACATGTACTATGACAGCAGGTTCCTCCCCAGCACTATCTAAAACCTTGTCCAGGTGGTGCATGAGATCCTCTACCTTTGCACCAGGTAGGCATATTACCAGATGGTTCTCACATCCACCAGCCACCCAGCCATCTACATGCCTAATGATCAAATTGCAAACTGTAACAGCTATCCTAACCTTTCCCTCATGGGCACATGGCCCTGGAGAAACTTCCTCGGTGCAAGAGGGTTTTACATCCCCTGGCAGACAGGCCCTAACTACAAGGTCACTTCCTCCCACAGCACGGTGATGCTTTCCTTTCACATGACCTCTCTCCTCCATGTCAACTGAGAGGCTGCCACATTGGAGGTGGGACTTCAGTACTACGTCATTGTAGATCTCATTTATGTACCTCTCTGTCTTCCTTATGTCCTTCAAGTCTGCTACGCTGGCCTCCACAGGCTGGACCCATTCCCTGAGGACAAAGAACTCCTTGCACTAAGTGCACACATAAGACACCTTCTCCAACTGTGAAAAAATTGTACGTGATGCTCAATGCAAAAGGCTGGATAGCCCCCATTTCTCTGCTGTCTGCATCTTATTTTTAAGGTTTTGTTTAGCTATTTAAGTTGTTTGCTTAAAGCTGCTAGGAATACTTGTACTGAAACAACTATACCAATTACCTTTAAGGACTTTGTTCACTTCAAGGGTAATTAACTTCAGGGCCTTAATCTATTCCTGGTGATGATAACCAGCTGAATCTGAAAGTGACTTAAACCTATTAAAAGAGGAAAGGAGGTCAAAGAGCCTATGAAGCTAAGATTATGCCTGGAGTGGATAGGAGTCAGGGTGGATGGGAGTCAGGGTAGGTGGGAGGGACCTAACACTTAGCAAAGACTAGCTTGCTACACAGATCCCAGACTTGTGCTTCTAAGGTAATTTGTTAACAATTTCCTGTGTGATTCACATAGCCCTTGGTTTGATAGAAGGAGCCTTTCAAATTGCCCCTTGCACCTTTCACTTGGCTTTAACACCTATTTAAAACAAATTCATAGATCCCTTGCCTCCTAAGTAGAAGGCATCTTTGTAAAGGTATCTAGAAACAATTTCTTTCAACTCAATTTTTACCCTATTCTATGCTAAGCTATAATTCTGATTTGATTTAAATTAAAAGTTCTCTGCTGATACTATGACCTGATTGAGTAAAACAAATAAATCTGCATAATCTAGAATCCAGTGTATCAGTTTTAACCTAAAGGCTGCAGCTATAAGGGGAACCTCATCACCTCAACTTCAGCACATGATTTAATGGACTGAAAGAAGAAGAATAGGTGTTTCACAGAATTTCACAATGTATTATTGGATTCCTTGAACTCCAATGTAAGACTTTTAACTTGACCTTCATGACTCTCCTGTTATTTCTCTATACAATTCTTTTATTGGTAGCCTCCTCTATGACTCTTCTGAAAATGGCAGAACACAAGCCTAATTTCCCTAGCCCAACTACCTTTACTCTCAGTTTCTAGTTTTCTTGTCCTGCAATGAAATCACTAAACAAGCCTTTCTGATTTTGGCCTTTTAGAAACTAATATTTTTAAAACACTTCTTCATGTGATCCCACTTTTCTCCACTCATCTAGAGACAACACACCTGAATGTTTTTAAGTGTGTTGAGTTTTTTCCACTTTCACTTCTCTTTAGAGACTCCTCCCCAAAATTTCCCCTTCAGAGAACATAAGCAGAATCATTTTTACAGCAAAGCTTGATGGTCTTTGTAATTTTCTATCATTAAATTGCTCTGGAGAACCTCTTATCTCTTCACCAGGGAACATATTGTACACCTCATTATACCTTCAAATTATTATGCCTAATATACTTGTAGAATGAATTCCCAACCTGTTCCTCATCCTGTCTCCACTGGGATGAAAGATGAGATGCCTTGTCAAGAATACCAGAAGTTAAAACTACATCGCAAATGAGTTCCATCTGAAAACTGGTAAGTTATTCAGTTTTAGAGTCGGATTCCTTTTTCAATGCTGTTTAAATGTGCAAATATATTCCACAATGTCAGAGTCCATTAATCGAAAGTTGAAACCCTATTAGAAAAGAGCCCTGGCTGCTCTGAAAAGATAAAGTTAAATGCAGATTATACTCTCCCTGGAAATGGGAAATCAACCTGGATTGTATTATTTACTAAACTAAAGCACAAGCATGGAGATATTGTATAATTAGGAGGAAATTGTTTTTTTGTCAACCATATTTCAAAGAAGTTTTTCTTTACCATTATACAAGAAGAGATTATTAAAAGAAAACAACTAATCATTTTTACAGAAGAGCATCACTAAACATAAAATGGTTTCATTGTCTAAATGCTTTGTTTTATTTACAGATGTATATTTAGCATTATCTGTTGCTTTGTTTTCATTTTTTTAATTAGCTCTGAAAAGGAATGTTGTAAAATCCTTGGGATATTGGTGTTTTATTTTTCAAAAGGGAACCAAATGAATGGGCGAACACTAAGGAGATCATTGTCGAAGTATGTACATGTGTAAATAGTGGTATTTACATGTGTACACTGCATAAATGTTTAAATAGTAATTTCAGAAAGTTGTTATTTATATATACAAGATAGTTAGGATGTAGCAATTGAAGAGGGAGTATTAGGGGCTTACTGAAAAAGTATCTCCGCATTTCCCATTTATACTGGAAGTACATGCCTACTTTAAGAAATTTCTATTATGGTTTTTGCATCTGGTCCAAAGCATACTCAAGTGCCAGCTACCTGATCATAGGGACCTGGGGTCACCAGAGACAATTGTGATATCCTCTGTAGTGTCCACCACCACATTATAAGAACATAAAAAGTGCCATACTGGGGAAGACCAGTGTAATATTCTGTTTTCAACAGTAGCCAATCCAGGCTGCAAGTACCTGCCAAAATCCCCCAAAGTAGCCAGATTCCATTCTGCTTACCTCCATGGATAAGCAGTGGCTTTCCTCAGGTCTACATTAATAAACGTCTATTGACTTTTACTCCAGGAGCTTATACAAACTCTCTCTTATACCCAACTACATCTTCTGGCAGTGAGTTTCAAAGCTACTACTACTACTACTGAACATTTGTATAGCACTACAAGACATTTTCAGCGTTGCACAGACATATATAAAGTTAGTCCCTGCTCATCAGAGCTTACAATCTAGTCAAGACAGACAACACAGTAGCTGAAGACATAGGATACATCAAGGAGGGATGGTAAGGAAACACAAAGGAGATCAGGTGAGTCAAGATCCAAAAGACAGCAAAAAGGTGAGTTTTCAGCCTGGATTTGAAAAGGGTCAGAGAATGTGCCTGATGTACAGACTCAGGTAGTTTGTTCCAGACATAAAAAAAGCAAGGTTAAAGAAGCAAAGTTTGGAGTTAGCAATAGAAGAGAAGAGCACAGATAGAAGAAAATTGGCAGAAGAGCGGAGTTCCCAAGGAGGGGTGTAGGGCGAGATAAGAGAGGAAAGCTAATGAAGAGCTGCAGAGTGAATGCACTTATAGGTCAGCAAGAGAAGTTTGAACTGGATGTGGAAATGGATAGGGAGCCAATGAAGTGACTTGCGAAGAGGAGTAATATGAGCATGATGAGGCTGGAGGAAGATTAGCCATGCAACAGAGTGTTGAACAGATTGAAGGGGAGAGAGATGATTCAGAGAGAAACCAGCAAGGAGTAGGTTACAATAGTCTAGATGGGAGGTGAATGAGGAGTGGATAAGTGTCTTAGTAGTATGTTCAGAAAGGAAAGGACAAATATGCTGATGTTATAGAGAAAGAAACGTCAGGGTCTGACTATTAGTTGGATGTGTGTGGAGAAGGGGAGAGAGAAGTCAAAGACGACTCCAAGGTAGCAGTAGAGAGTTATCCACAAAGAGTTACAAAGGAGGAATGGGAGATGAGAGTTTAGGGGGAAAAATAAGCAGCTGAGTTTTAACCATGTTCAATTTCAAGTGTTAGTGAGACATCCAAGTAGCAATGTCAGAAAGGCAAGCAGAGATCCTGGCCTGGATTACCAGAGAGATTTCAGGTGCAGATAGGTAGATCTGGGATTAATCAGTGTAAAGATGGCACTGAAAGCCATGGAAAGAAAGGCGTGCACCAAGGGACTGGATATAAAGAAAGAAAAGGAGAGGACCCAAGACAGATCCTTGGGGTACACCAGCTGAGAGCAGGATAGCAGTAGAGGAGGATCTACCAGAACAAATACTGAAAGAGTGATGGGAGGGATAAGAACAGAACCAGGATAGCATAGATCCTTTAAAAACAAGCGAGGATAAGGTATCGAGGAGATGTTTGTGGTCAACAGTGTCAAAAGCAGCAGAAAGGACAAGAAGAATGAGGATCAAGTAAAGGCCCTTGAATTTAGCCAGGAAAAGGTCGCTGGAGACTTTGGCAAGAGCTGTTTCAGTAGAATGTAAAGGATGAAAGCCAGATTGTAAATGATCCAGGCAGGGCCGGCTCGTCCATTGAGCAAGAATGTTTTTTGCACAGGGCCCCGCGTTTCAGGGGGCACCACGCAAAAAACAAACATTCTTATCAGCCCAAGTAGATTAAAAAAAAAACAAAAATGGCTGCTGCGAAGGGAGAGTTCCCCTTTCTCACTGCTCTGTTAAGCCCGCTGGGGCTGATGGGAAACAGGAAGTCCCATCAGCCCTGGCGGGCTTAACAGAGCTGTGAGAGAGAAACTCTTCCTTCGTGACTCTGAAAAGCCCGCGCTTTGGGAGCTGATGCTGCAGGGAAGGCTCTGCTGGGCAGGGGGGGCCCAGCGGGACACTTGATTCTGCTGCTGCCATGGCAGCAGCAGCATCAGCAGCCGCCTTTTTTTTTTAAATCTACCTGGGCTGAGGGGGGGATGGGGGTTAGGACTGGTAATGGGCTGATGGGGGGGTTAGGACTGGAGGTGGGCTGATGTGCGGTTAAGACTGGCAATGTGCTATGGGGGGGCTAAGACTGAAAATGGGGTGATGCGGGGTTAGGACTGGAAGTGGGCTGATGGGGGGCTTAGGACTGGTAATGGGCTTTGGGGAGGTCAGGACTGGTAATGGGCTGGGGGGTTGTTAGGACTGGAAATGGGCTGAGTGGAAGGGGGGCTTGAACTGCAAATAGCTGATGGGGAGGGGGCTTGGAATGGAAATGGGCTGAGTTGGGGGGGAGCTAGGACAGAAAATGGACTGAAGGAGAGGCTAGGATAGGACTGGAAATGGATGGGGGGGGCTAGGATTGGAAATGGGCTGATGCGGGGACTAGCATTGGAAATGGGCTGATGCGGGGACTAGAAGGGAGCGGATGCTGGGTGGGGCTGGAACTAGAAGGGAGCTGATGTTGGGGGAGGATTAGAATGGGATGGAGCTGGGAGAGTGAAATGGAGAGGGGAAACATATTTTGTGTGGTAGGGAAGACAAATCTACAATTGGCCGGGCATTGGGAGAGTAAGTGGGGATTGAGGATGGAGGGGTAAAATTTGAGTGGATGAAATAGGAATGAAGAAAGAGCAAAAGGAGAAAGATTAGTATGTTAAAGCAGATGTAGAGAGAGAATGGAAAAAAACTAGAAGAGAGAAGAAAGGACAAATGGACAGCAGACGATGGAGAGTTAGCAGAAGACACGAAGAAACCAGAAGAAAGTGGCTGGAGCAATTGCAACTGAAAAAAACATGCACAAAAGGTAGAAAGATCTCTCTTTATTTTGAATTTATTAACTGAAATATGTCAGCTCTGGGAAATGTGCATCATTAACGTCTGTGCTTTGTTTAGTACAAGAGGAAATTAATTTATAGTTTTATTTCTACAGTGTTGTTGTACATTCCAAGTTTGGCTTTTGGGGTTCCCAGTTTAATTATTGTCTTCTTGTTTCTAAATTGTGATTCCTTATTTGGTGATGATCTGTGTTCTGCATGTGTAACTGAGCTGAGGTATTCTGTTTATGTAATTCTTATTTGACATTGCCACTTGTTCTCTTTCCCCAGTAGGTCATGTATTGCTGTTCTCTGAAATGTATTGCTTTAATATTTGCAGTGTTGCCTTTTGATAGAGTATGGTGCTTTGTGAGTCCTGGTAGTGCTGTTAGGATATGGTGTGTTGGCTATGGGTTCTAAATGGGCAGTGTTTGTAGTAGTTCCTAATGTGCCTGGCAGTTGGCACTGGATTATAGTAATGTAGAAATCTTTTATTTATTTATTTTTATTCTCTTATATACCATGCTATTCTGCATCAGTGCAGTTTACATTGAACAAACTGAAATTACATTGAACAGGGCATTATAACTTGGAGATAGCTATTTTACAGGGAACATGGGCTATGGAGGGTTAAGTGGCTTGCCCAAGACCACAGGAGCACCTGTGGGACTAGAAACACCAGTCCTTCTGGCCCAAGGTTGCTGTCCTCTAGTGGGATTTGAACCCCCGACCTTCAGTACCTTGCCCCAACCACTAGGCCACTCCTCCAGTCTGTCTTTATCCATACACTCATTAAGAGGCATGTTTACTAAAAGTTAGTGCATGGGAACATTATGCAAATATGTATACAAATGAGGTACCTTATGAAATGAAGCCCTGCACTGAGTCTCCGCACATGGCCCCACACCCCCCTTGTGCCGCCCCTGAATCCAGGAGGGCATGAGAGGAGAGCAAGTTGAGGCAATGGAGGTGCTTCTGCTTCTGCTGTTCCTGCTCCTGCCATTCCAGTACCTGCCAGTGTGCTCCCCACTGGCTCTTGATCCTCTTCCTGTATCACACACCTAGTCCCAACCACCAGAAGTGATGCGGATCGCTTGCGTGGCCACACCACCTCAGCTGCACTGGGATATTTATTTGTGGCTGCTGAGGCGTTCTCGCTGCTGCTGCTACTGCTTCTACTTGGGCTCCGATGACTCACCCTCATTCCCCCCATTCTGTGGTGTCCCTCAGGGCTCTATCCTTGCCCCCTTACTCTTTAACGTTTTTCTTGCTCCCCTTGCCTTGCTTATTCAACAAGCTGGAATTTCTGCCTATATCTACGCTGATGACATTCTCTTGCTTCACCAAACCTCCTCCTCCTCTCCTGATCTCGCACCACTTAATGCCTGTCTTACCTCAGTTGCTTCCTGGTTTTACCAAAAATTTCTTCACGTCAACCCCGCTAAATCCTCCACCATCTGGTTTTCCTTCAGTGTTCCCTTTCCTGATCTATCCCCTGCTATGTCCACTTGCCCTATCCCCCTGGTTTCCACTCTTCGGTATCTGGGTATCACTCTGGATTCCTCCCTCTCTTTTCACCAACATATCTCCTTAGTGGTACGTACCTCCTTCTTTCACCTTCGTCGGATTAGGGCTACTCGGTCATTTTTCCCTACCTCTTCTGTTGCCACCCTCGTCTTGTCACTTGTGATCACTCATTTGGACTACAGTAACGCCATTTTTGCAGGTTTCCCCGGTTATCAGATTCGGCATCTCCAGTTGGTTCAAAACACAGCTACTCGCCTTATCACTCGCTCCCCTACTCATTCCCATGTCACTCCCTGCCTTCTTTCGCTTCACTGGCTTCTATCAAGGTTAGATTTATTTATAAATTTCTCAATCTTACACATAGGGCTCTGCACACCAGCACCCCACAGAACCTGGCTGACACTATTCACCTCCAACCGGCCCTGTGTCTCCTTCGTTCTGCACATGGTAACCATATTTTCCTCCCCTCCCCTTCTCAGGCCCACCTCAAACTCACCCGTCATTCTGCATTTTTCTTCCTAAGCCCCACCCTTTGGAACTCGCTCCTGCACTCCCTTCACACCGAATTATCTTTCCCCCGTTTTAAAGCTCTTCTTAAAACACACCTTTTCTACCAGGCCTACGATCTCCCTGTTCCCGCCAATGGCCTCGCCTCCCATAGCTGTGCCCCCCACCCTTCATAACATAGTATGCTTCCAACCAGGTCACCCCACTGCTTCCCCTCTCTGTTGTCTTTTATCTAAAATAGTTCAACCTCTGGCTCTGTCCCTGTCCTTTGTTTCGTTCTGCTTTATCTATCCCTGTCCTATTTGCTGATGGCGTTCCTTTCTGGTTTTATTTTTCAGTAGCCAATATATATTTTTCATTGTACACCACCCTGACACTCCGGCATGGGTGGTATATCAAACCTCACAAATAAAGATAAAGATAAAGATACTATTCCAGTACCTGCCAGTTGCTGTACTCACTGATCTGGACGCTACTGTGCTACTACTGCTAAAGTGTACATTCACTCATCTACCTCTTTCTGTTGTGTTTCAGGTGTGCTCCCCACTGGCTCCTGATCCTCTTCCTGCATCATGCACCTAGTCCCACCCACCGGAAGTGGATCACTCACGGGGCTGCATCCCCTCAGCTGCACTGGGATATTTATTTGTGGTGGTGGAGCATGCCCAAGGAGCAGGACATGCTCCTTGGGGTGATTCCGGCGGCATAGGTGGTCTTCCACTCCTGGTACAGACAATTGGTTTTCTCTTGCCATTTACCTGCTGGCAGTCTCAACCATTTCCGCTTGGTAAGATTCATATTTTTCTGGCATTTTTGGCTTTACTTCTGCATCTGCTTCTGGCTCCCGCCATCGTGTCTGAAATTCTAGTTCATTGAGGTTGGCGTCCTGCACTCCCTCCTGACCCGTTAGCCCGGTCTGCTGCTAACCTTCTGCCCTGTCTCCCTGCCACTCCTGCTCAGTTTTCGTCCCTGCTCTCATCTTCCTTCCCCATGCTTAGCCTGGCCCTTTTAAATTGTAGGTCCCTTCGGTCCAAGGCCCCCCCTTGTCCAAGACCTGTGTTCAGCACGCTCTCGCAGTTCTCTTCCTAATGGAGACCTGGCTCCATGACGGCGAGGAGGCGCTGCTTCACAGATGTTTTCCCCCAGCTACTCAGCTTTTCATATCCCCCACTTGGGCCTCAGCAGTGTGGGGCATGGCCATCCTTTATTGTACGACACTTCCCCACACTGATGTCTGTACCTCCCTTCATTACCCAGTCACTTTTGATTCACCTTGACAGTTCACCACCACTTCACTTCCTGTTGATTTATGCTCCTCTTCTCTCCATCCTGACCTATGGGATGCCCTCCTTTTGTCTCTTTCTGAAGCCTCTCTTTCCTTCCTTTGCTTAATAATTCTTGGCGATTTCAGCTCTCACTATGACACCCTGTCTCATTCCCGAGACCAGGTCCTTTCCACCCTTTTTAGTGACCTTTCCTTCCTGCAGCATGTCAGGTGCCCTACGCATACTGCTGGCCACACTCTGGACCTAATCCTTTCTCCGGCCAGGCTTAATCTGGCACCCTACATCTCTCCCTCTCCCTTGGACTTCCTCTCTGTCCACCACTTTGGATAGCCTGCACCATAGGTCCAGGTCCCCCTCTCCCATGTCTCCTCTCACCACCCCTGGTATACCCCTGGTCTTCATCTCCAATGCTCTTATCTCTTTTGCATGAAGCGCTACTGGCATCACTGGCCTTCATGTCAGTCCCTGGCCACCTTTAAGTACAATTACCATCTCTACCATTCCTTGATTTGCTCTGCTAAGCTCCTTTTCTTCACCACCCTTATCTCTTCTGCTCCGTTCTCTTTCAGCATTGCATTCCTCATCTCCTCCTTCTGCCAGTTCTTCTCTAGCTCCTGATACCCCTAGTCTGGCCCCTTTCTTCTCTGAGAAGGCCCTCACCCTTTGGCTCACTTTTCCCTCCTTTCCTCCCTCTCTCCCCCTCTCTACCCCCTCCTCTTTCACCTCCTCCCACTTCCCATATGCTAAAGCACACCTGGTCCTTTTTTCATCCCGTTACCATCACTGAACTTGCTAAACTCCTTGCCTCCTCCCGTAAGACTACTTGTCCTTCGGATCCTATCCCCTTTCAATGGCTCTCTGAGACCTCTTTCGCCATTCTTCTGTCACATGATAAACTCTAGCCTTTCCTCTGGTTGTTTCCCCTTGGCCTGGAAGCATGCAATTGTCTTCCCTATCCTGAAGAAGCTTCCACCCTTGCACACTAGTGCTCCATCTCTAACTTTCCTTTCCCATCCAAACTTCTGGAGAAGGTAGTTTTTTCACAACTCTGTGCCCACCTGGAATTGACTTCAGCTCTCCACCCTCATCAATCCGGTTTTCATACTGATCACACAGCACATGATCACAGTGATTTCTCTATTGCTGTATCTCTAGATCTCTCTGCTGCATTTGATTTGGTCGATCATTCCACTCTTCTGTCTCACTTGCATGATTTCAGCATCCGCGGAGTGGTTCTTCACTGGTTCCATTCCTTTCTCTCCTTTCATTCTTCTTCCATACATGCCCCTCCTTGCAGGATTCCTCAGGGTTCTGTTCTGGCACCTCTTCTTTTCAACCTCTTTCTGGTGACCCTCACTCTGATCATACAGCAATTGAGATTGTGGGCCTTCTACCATGCCAATGACATTATTCTCTTCCATTGCACGAACCCACTGTCCCCTGATCTGTCCCACCTGAATCAGTGTCTTGTACAGGTTTCTATGTGTCTCTTCTCTAATTACCTTCACCTTAATCCTGCCAAATCATCTGCGATCTGGTTCACTTTTGGTGCCCCCTGTCACACTCTGGCTCCCACCCTCTCCAACTGTCATTACCTCCTCTGAGGTATCTGGATGTCATTCTTGACTCTTTCCTTCCATCAACACATTTCTTCCCTTGTACAGCACTCCCTTTTCACTCTCTGCCAGTTGCGATCGGTACGCACTTTCCTCCTCACCTCCTTTTTGACAACACTTGCTGTGTCTCTCTTTCTTTCTTGCCTTCACTATTGCAATGTCATTCTAGCTGGGCTCTCCCAATATCACCTCCACCACCTCCAACTCCTCCAAAATACTGCTGCACTCCTTCTCACCTGCTCCTCTGATTTTTATCATGTTACATCCCTTCTCATTCGTCTACACTAGTTTCTCCTCAAATTTCACTTTCAATATAAAATACTTACCATTGTACACAGGGTGATTTATATAGGGTTGCCCCATTATTTTGCCGACCTCCTCCATATGCACATCTCACCCCCCCCCCCCCATCCCCCGGTATTCTACATTCCATCCACAATGACCGTCTGTCCCTCCACTCTCCGGTACGTGCATGCCTGGAACTCACTCACCATTCTGGCTTCTTTCTTGGTCCAGCTCTTTGGAATTCCATTAGTCCCCCTCTCCGTGCTGAACAGTCTTTCCCAAGGTTCAAGGCAATGTTGAAGACTCACTTCTTTGGCATTGCCTTCGACCTCCCTCCTCCTCTGGATTCTCCCATCTCTGTTCCTTGATCTGTATCTCTGTGCTCACTACTATTTTTCAGACTGTTTCTGTGTGCCCTGTCCTCTCCACTGTCCTATTTTGAAATTTGAATTCCTTTCCTATCTATTCAGTTCTTATTTTGGCTTATTGTACACCGCCCTGATGTTTTTTGCCTGGGAAGTTAATCAAATAACAGAATAAACTAAAGTAGATAGTTTAGAAATAAAGGGGAGGAGGGTGATGGGTCAATAGTTAGAAGAACAGGTAGGGTCTAGTGAGAGTTTCTTGAGGAAAGGTGTGACCACAGCATGCTTGAAGGCTGCAGGTACAGTTGCAATGGAGAGCGATAGATTGAAAATATGAGAAATGGAAGGGACAACAGTGGAGGATATGGAACTTAGGAGACAGGTGAGAACAGGATCAGAGGAGTAGTAGTGAATTTGGAGGAGGAAAGAAGGTGTGTGGTTTCCTCCACATAGCTTAACTATGTGTTGAGTAAAAATATATTTCCTTCAATTTGTTTTAAATATACTATATGGTAACTTTGTGGCATGTCCCCTAGTTTTTGTACTTTTTGATAAACAGTTGATTCATGTTTGCCTGTTCTACTCCACTCAGGATTATATTCACCTCAGCCACCTATTCTCCAAACTGAAGAGCCCTAACCTCTTCAGCCTCTCTTAATAGTAGAGTTCTTCCAGCTCTTTCATCATTTTTGCCATGCTTCTCTACTTTTCTAATTCTACTGTATCTTT
Organism: Ichthyophis bannanicus; assembly: GCA_033557465.1. Lineage (NCBI taxonomy): Eukaryota > Metazoa > Chordata > Amphibia > Gymnophiona > Ichthyophiidae > Ichthyophis > Ichthyophis bannanicus. The sequence goes on along the minus strand of CM066034.1, from coordinate 616,472,823 downwards.
TTTTTAGTTGCAACAAACTAAATTCCACACAATACTCAAGATGGAGCCACACCATGGAGTGACACAAAGACAGTATGACATTCTTTGCTTTATTATCTGTTTTTCCTAATAATTCCTAACATGTTGCTTGCTTTGTTGACTGCCACTACACACTTGAAATATTTCAATGTATTTCCCATGATGACATCCTGATCATTTTCCTGGTCATATCTCCTAATGTGGAAACCTGTATCATGTAGCCATATTTTTTTTCCCCTATGTGCATCAGTTTTCACTCATCCACATTAAATTTCATCTGCCATTTGGATGCCCAGTCTCCCAGTCCTTCATGGTTCTCCTGCAATTTCTCACAATCCACATGCCATTTAACAACTTTGAATAATATGTTATCTGCACTTTAATGACCTCACTCATTGTTGCCATTGCCAGATCATTCATAAATATGTTAAAAAGCACTGGTCCCAGTGAACACCCCTTTATCCATTTATCTTCCTCCATTAAGAAAATTGGACATTTAACCCTACTTATTTTAACTGGTTCCCTATCCACAACAGTACGTTGCATACTATCTCATGGCTTTTTAACTTCCTCAGGAATTTTTCAGGAGATACCTTCTCAAGCACTTTCTGAAAATCTAGATACACTAAATCAATTCATTCACCCCTTCAAAAAATGTAGCAAGTTTATTCACCCCTTCAAGACTTCCCTTGGCTAAACCCATGTTGACATAATCCCATTAAACCATATCTACGCGTTCAATAATTTTGTTTTTTGTAGTTTCTACCATTGTGTCAGTTTTATAGGGAAGAGCGAACACGTGTTAAGTCCATTCTAAAATCAGCATATCTTCACCCCTCAGTGTAGGCATGCCTAATGACTGGGCAGACACATGCAGAGGAAGACATCCACACTTAAAGGAAACTCTTAGGGGCTTGTTTACAAAGCTGCGGTAGTGGTTCGCGATCGTTATCGGAGCAGCGGCCCCATTGATTTCAATGGGGCCGCGGCTCCGATAACGATTGCGAATCGCTACCGCGGCTTTGTAAACAAGCCCCTTAGACTTTGCATCTGCTCCTTGTCTTAAATCATTTTCCTTATTTTTTCATAATTTCCCTTTTGAAAGTTAAATGCTCAAATAGTAAATTTCCTTAGTGTCCTCACACCAGTTACTGAGTCAGATTTGATCATGGTATGATCATTATTACCACATTTCTCCAACATTTTTACCTCTAACATAAAATCCTGTTTTCCACCAAGGACTAGGTATAAAATAGCTCTTCCTCATCACTTCCTCAATCATCTGCTCCATGAAGCAATTGTTTATTTCATCAAGGATCATTACCTCAGAAGCATGTCCCGACTTGATATTTATCCAATCAATGTTGGGGGAACTGAAATCATCAATTACACAGGTACACTACCAAAAAACTGCCTCCAGTTTTGCAACTGATTCCTATAGATTTTGGGGTGCTGAATCCAGGAAAAATAGCCAAAATGTTCCATCACATCACGTTTTCTTGCAAAATTAGATTTCTTACCCATATAAGGAATGTTCACATAATTTCTTTTTAGCCGACTGCAGTTTATTTTCTTGGCCCAAAATAGAGGTTGTAATGGTTAACTAACTAGAAACACTCCCTCATGATATTTTAGAGTGTTTTGTATTCATTTTATACATTAACAGGACAATTGGGAGGCGGGGGGCTAAATCCAGTACTCGCGCTGGCGCATGTTCTTTCCTGTTCGCCTTGCCTCGTTCGCTCGCTCAAACACGGTGGTTGCGACATGAACGTTCCTGTCAAATTTCAGTTTCTTGCAAGTTCATTATTACCTTTTGTTTGCTCAGTCGTAATCCAGCTTTATTCCGAAGTGGTTCACTACAGTTGTAGTTTGCAGTGCTGTGTATTTGTGATGGCTCACAGAGCCAGAGGTTGCGTCAACTCTCCGGACAGTTTTTGTTTTATTTGTGTGGAATATACCGTGAAAAAGCGGCAGAGGAACATTTCTGCATTTATTAAAAAAGTATATTTCGCCTATTTCGGTTTGAAGTTAGGCGATCAAGACAAACCGTGGGCTCCTCACAAAGTGTGCAAGACATGTGAGGAAGATCTATGCTTATGGATGAAAGGTAAAAAACAAGCATTTCGTTTCGGAATACCTATGATGTGGCGTGAACAAAGAGACCACAGCAGTGACTGCTATTTTTGCTCTTGCATTGTGAAGGGATACAACTTAAAAAATAAGAATGTAATAAGTTACCCCAACCTTCCCTCAGCAATTAGGCCTATGCCTCATAGCAACGAAGTACCTGTGCCTGAACCACCAAAATCTTTGGATCATATTTGTGTGGACGGTTCTGATCAGGATGAGACTCATCAGATGGCTTTTCCCGATGAGTCCAGTACTTCCGAGTTTGAAACTGAACCAGATCCGAAACCTGAACTTTTCTCTCAAGCTGAATTGAATGATTTAGTCCGGGATTTAGGACTCCCAAAAAATGCTGCCCAACTGCTAGGTTCTCGGCTTAAACAGAAAAATCTATTGTCACCAGGAACAACGTTTTATTGGTACCACAACCGCGAGACACAATTTTTGAAGTATTTCAGCAAAGAGGAAGATTTGGTATTTTGCAACGATATATACGGAGTGATGGAAAAGTTTAAACTCAAGTATGATCCTGCTGAATGGCGGCTGTTCATTGATTCGTCAAAAGACAGCATAAAAGGTGTTCTTCTTCATAATGGCAACACATTCGCTTCAGTTCCTACTGCTCACTCTGTTATTCTCCAAGAAAAATACGAGAATTTGGCCCTGATTCTTCAGAAGATTCGTTATGATGAGCATAAGTGGATGATTTGTGGAGACTTTAAAATTCTATCCATGCTATTAGGGCAGCAATCCGGTTTCACCAAATATCCCTGCTTCCTTTGCTTGTGGGATAGCCGGGCCCGCGACCTACACTGGGGGAAAAAAGACTGGCCAATTCGGGAATATTTGAGACCCGGTGAGAAAAATGTTCTTCATGAGAGCTTGGTACCTCGTGATAAAATTCTATTACCACCTCTCCACATTAAGTTGGGTCTCATTAAGCAATTCATCAAGTCCCTTCCAAAAGATGGTGAGTGCTTTCGGTACCTTGGCTCAAAGTTCCCCCGACTTTCTGAAGCAAAGCTAAAGGAAGGAGTGTTTGTTGGCCCTGATATAAGGAAACTCATTTCAGATGGAGCATTCGCTGAAACTATGTCTGAGAAGGAAAAAGAAGCCTGGGATTCCTTCAAGGATGTTGTTCTCAAATTCTTGGGGAACAGGCAGGATGAGAACTATAAGGATATTGTTGCCAGGATGCTCAATGCCTTCAAAGAACAAGGCTGTAACATGAGCCTGAAAGTCCATTTCTTGCACTCCCATGTGAACTACTTTCCCGAAAACCTGGGGGCGTACAGTGAAGAACAAGGTGAAAGGTTTCACCAGGACATCAAGGACGCAGAGAGAAGGTACCAAAGAAGATGGAACACCACTATGATGGCTGATTTCTGCTGGTTGCTGCTGCGGGAAACCCCAGATGAAAAATACGCCAAGCAGCGCACCAAGAGAAGCATTCGGGGGAAGAAGAAACGGGCCCACCAGGAGATTGACTGACCCAAGAATGACTTTAAAATCTAAACTGTGTTGACAAATATCGTGTTTTTACTAAACTTTGAAATAAAAATTTGCTAGTTATTACCACAGTGTCGGATCTCATTTATTAGAATTTTATTTTCACACCATCGGGTGTTTGTCTTCATGTATTGCAATGGTGCGGTTTGCGTTTTCTATTCTTACATACATACCTGTACAACATTTTTTGCACATTTCTTTGCTTTGCTTTGTGTCTAACCTCGCTCTTATATGCTCAATGTTTGTGCACATGTATGTGGCTGTTTTAAGTGCAGACAATTTTGCTACCATCACAGTGTTTCTAGTTAGTTAACCATTACAACCTCTATTTTGGGCCAAGAAAATAAACTGCAGTCGGCTAAAAAGAAATTATGTGAACATTCCTTATATGGGTAAGAAATCTAATTTTGCAAGAAAACGTGACGTGATGGAACATTTTGGCTATTTTTCCTGGATTCAGCACCCCAAAATCTATAGGAATCAGTTGCAAAACTGGAGGCAGTTTTTTGGTAGTGTACCTGTGTTATTTTTAATAGACTTTTGGAGACTGGAGACATTCCTCAGAACTGGAAAAAGAGCTGATGTGGTATCTCTACAGAAGTGATAATTGAGAAGGGGTGACAAACAATAGGCCTGGAGGCACTCTTGAAAGAAAGAGTAGTGGACTTTCTGGAAACCAATGAATTGCAGGATCCGAGGCAACATTGGCATAATCTTCCTCTGGTAAACCAAACAAATTTTATTGAGTTTTTTGACTAGGTGACCAGAGAACTAGATCAAGGGCATGCAATTGATGTGATTTATCTGGATTTCAGCAACACCTTTGATATTGTTTCTCATAGGAGGCTTATCAATAAACTGAGCAACCTGAGGATAGGTCCCAAGGTGGTGAACTGGATCAGAAATTAGTTGACTGACAGATGACAGAAGGTGGTGGTAAATGGAACTCACTCTGAAGAAAGGAAAGTGCAGTGGCATTCCTCAGGGACCGGTCCTGGGACCAGTACTGTTTGACATATTTGTGAGTGATACTGCAGAAGGACTGAATGGAAGTGTCTGCCTTTTTTCAGATGACACAAAAATGTGCAACACAGTGGACACTTCTGAGGAAATTGACATGGTCTAATGCTTGGCAGTTAAGATTTAATGAAAAGAAATGCAGAATCATGCACTTGGGATGCAGAAATCCAAAAGAATCATATGCGATATGTGGACGGAGGTTGGTGTGCACAGACGAGGACAGGGACCTCAGAGTGCTAGTGTGTGAGGATCTCAAGGTGGTGAAACAATGTGACAAAGCAGTAGCTAAAGCCAGAAGGATGGGCTGTATACAGAGAGAAATAAGCAGCAGAAAGGAGGAGGTACTAATGCCCCTATATAAGTCATTGGTGAGGCCTCACTTGGCGTATCGAGTTCAATTTTGGAGACCATATCTAACAAAGGATATAAAGAGACTTGAAACAGTTCAGAGTAAGGCGACCAAAATATTTTGGAACCTGTGCCAGAAGATGTATGAGAAGAGACTTGAAGACTTAAATATGTATACCCTAGAGGAGAAGAGGGACAAGGGGGATAAGATACCCTTTAAGTATGTAAAGGTCTGTATCAATGAACAAGTAAACCTTTTCAAAGAAGGGGAAGCTGTAAAACTATATGGCATAAACAATTGATCTACGTTTACCCGTTCCACTCCATTCGTTAATTTATAGACCTATACCATATCTCCCCTCAGCCGTCTCTTTTCCAGGTTGAAGAGTCCTAATCTTTTTAGTCTCTCTTCATAGGGGTATCCCTCCATCCCCCTTACCATTTGGTGGCTCGTCTCTAATAACGCTATATCCTTTTTAAGATACAGTGACCAGAATTTCACACAATATTCAAGGTGTGGTCGCACCATGGGACAATACAGAGGCATTATAATATCCTTTGTTTTATTCTCCATTCCTTTCCTTATGGTACCTAGCATTCTATTTGCTCTCTTGGCTGCCGCTGCACACTGGGCAGATTTTTACATGTTATCCACGATGACGCCTAAATCATTTTCCTGGGTGGTGGTGATATAAACAAATGTGATATGTTATTTTTACAATGTAATATGTTTATGTTTATTACATTTGATATACCGCTCAAGCCAAAGCATCAGAACGTTTTACAATATTACATAAAAGTTACAGAAAATATGAAAAGAATGCCATTAATTAGATAGGATAGAATAAGAGATACAGTGATAGTTAAAGGAATAGAGGAGACAAGAAGAAATGCTCCATATAGCATCTGAAGAGGTAGATATCATACCACCAGGTGTTTAAGCTCCCACTCACAACCTCCACTGTCGACATCACCCCTCCACCGCTCCGATCTCCACAGCAAGCAGAACCAATGTAGCAGCATTTTAAACAGCCCCGCATGGTCCTATGCCTAAGGGCCATGCCAAAGGGCCCTCTGGCGAGGCCCTCAGGTGCGGGCCTGCAAGGCACAGGTGCGCCAGTGGAAGTGACGGTTTTAAAGCCGTTAAAGGCAGCTGGTATGGGCAGGCTGAAAGGAAAGAGGTGGAGCTCCCGCTCGCACACCTCCGATGCTGGCTGGCTCCTGCTCTCCCCGTCTCTGCGCGCCAGTGGAAGTGACGGTTTTAAAGCCATTAAAGGCAGCTGGTATGGGCAGGCTGAAAGGAAAGAGGTGGAGCTCCCGCTCGCACACCTCCGATGCTGGCTGGCTACTGCTCTCCCCGTCTCTGCGTGCCAGTGGAAGTGATGGCTTTAAAGCATATATAATTTTGTATGTAATGACTTTTTGACTTACTTTGTTGTATACGTGCATCCTGGAAGGAGAGACTACGTGGCTAGTAATACGTAGCCTGTCACTGGTGTGGAAGTAGAAAGATGTGGAGTGAGACAAGTATTAACCAATGAGTGATAGACATGCTGGAAGAAGGAGAGGACATAGTGTAGTATTTAATGACTTTCTGACTTCTTTTACTGTATGTCTGCATCCTGGGAAGAAAGACAACATGGCTAATAACACATAGCCTGTCACAGGTGTGGAAGTACAAAGAAGTAGCGTGAGATAAGTACTAACCAATGAGTTATGGACATGCTGGAAGAGGGAGAGGATTTAGTGTACTATAAAAAAACTGTGAAACAGAGAATAGGTGTGAATTCTCAGTCAAGCATTTCACCCTTTCTTGCAAGAATGTAATTAAAGTAACTGCCTCACAGAGGAGTCTGTTATTATGTAAAATGTTATGTTTATTAGAGTAGTTCCTAAATGTGGAACATTGCATTGTGTAACCATAGTTTGGGTTTTTCTTTCCTAGATGCATAACTTTTCACTTGTCCACATTAAATTTCACATGCTATTTGGATGCCCAGTCTTCCAATTGATCAAGATTGCCTTGCAATTTTCCACAATCCTCATGGGTTTTAACAACTTTGAATAGTTTTATGTCATCTGCAAATTTGATAACCTCACTCATTATTCCCATTTTCAGGTCATTATGAATATGTTAAAAAGCAGCGGAACCAGCACAGATACCTGGGGTGCTCCACTATTCATCTTTCTCCATTTGGAAAATTGGCCATTTAGCCCTAATCTCTGCTTTCTAACTTTTAACCAGTTCCTGATTCACAATAGTACACTGCCTTCTATCCCATGACTTTTTAATTTTGCCAAAAGTCTCTCATGAGGGATCTTGCCAAAGGCTTTCTGAAAATCTAGATACACTATATCAACTGACTCACCTTTGTCTACCTCTTTATTCACACCTTCAAAAAAACATAACAGATTAGTAAGACAAGACCTTCCTTGGCTGAAACCATTTTGACTGTCTCCCATTAACCCTTCACCACACACATGGGGTCATTTTGACCCCAAGCCTTTTGTTATGTCAAATTACTTATTTCAGCCATGACTTAAAACTTCCGGTAGCTTCTCAATATTGACAGCCATTGAATTTCCCGCAGAGTGTTATCATTTAATCGGAACAGTAATTTTATGTTAACATTTTTATGGTGTATATACCTATTATACATATTGGGGTCAAATTGACCCCAGCTTAGCGAAACCAGTGTTGTCAGAATTCCTGTTTCAGGTTCATGTTGTAGTTATTATTGTTAATTTGGCATTGCTAGGCTATTTCATCTGCAGGCTACTGTGATCTTCATGTGAAATTAAGGCGACATTTTTCAGCGTTTGAGTTCATACCAGGCATGTGTTCGTATAGACCTATTCATTGCTGTTATAGAAGTAATGGCGCTTTGCCGCCAACCTTGTTTCTTTTTTCTGAGATATATTTGATTGGTAAGAACAGTTATTTATTATGATTTCAGTTATTTTATTGTTCCAAGAATTCTGAGTGAAATGAGTAGTAGTCGTCCTCGTTGTCTAACAAGCCAGTCTGTACTTCAGGCAGTATTAGCTGAACTTGAAAATGAATCATCAAAAGATGAAACAGGAATAGAAAGTGAAGACTCTGATGATGAGCCAGACAATGTTGAACAAACTAGTGACTATGACGATCAAATTGAGGGACAGGAAGCACAGTACCTGGCAGGTGATACTTTGGAGAATGAAGACAGTGCATCATCTGATGATGATCCACAACCAAGCAAGAAAAGAAAAGTTAACTCAGGATTTTATAAACAGCAGAAATCAGGTAAAATCTACAATCTACATGTACTTACCTGGAATGGATATGACAGTTGATGAGCAACTGGTCAGCTTCAGAGGCAAGTGCGGCTTTCGACAATACATTCCCACAAAGCCAGGAAAGTATGGAATAAAGATATTCTGGAACTGCGATGAAGAGACCAGCTATCCACTGAAAGGAGAAGTTTATCTGGAGAAGCAAACAGGAGCAGCGGTCAAACTGAAGAAAGGAGTTGAAGTAGTGAAAAGATTTACTAGACATTGGTGGAAAACTGGCCACAATGTTACATGTGATAATTTCTTTACTGATGTAGGACTGGCTGAAGATCTTCTGATTCAACACACTACAGTTGTTGGCACCATGAGAAAAAACAAAAGGGACATACCAGGTGAACTGCTGATTTCGCGAAACAAGGAACTGTTTTCATCAAAATTTGTTTTTTGCAAAGAGATCACACTAGTGAGTTATGTTCCAAAGAAAAATAAAACAGTCATTGTTCTGAGCAGCATGTATCATGACAAGGTGATAGACAAGAATGAAAAGAAGCCTGAGATGATTCTGCACTATAATGTTACTAAGTCTGGAGTAGACAATCTGGACAAGCTTGCGCATACATATACATGCAAATGTGGCCTCGTAGAAGATGGCCGTTCTGCCTGCTGATGAACATGTTCGATGTCGCTGGTGTGGCAGCTTACATAATTTGGGTGCAGGAAAACCCGAATGGCAAACAGAGGTGTCCCACAAACGGCGACTGTTCCTAACAGAACTGGCAAAGGAGTTAGTTCTGCCACAGCAGACATTGAGATTGCAGAACCCAAGAACACTTCAGAAAGGGAGGCGGATCTGCATTCAACTACTTGGATTCAGCTTACCTGGTCCTACAGGCTGTGAATCCAGAGGGGCATTTTTCCCAGTACTGACATAAGGCTCACCAGTCTGTAGTTTCCTGGATCACCCCTGGAGCGCTTTTTAAAAATTGGCATTACATTGGCCATCCTCCAGTCTTCAGGTATTGCAGATGATTTTAATGATAGTTCACAGATTACTAATAATTATAGATCTGCAATCTCATATTTCAGTTCTTGCAACATCATTGGATATATACCATCTGGTCCAGATAATTTGCTACTCTTCAGTTTATCAAATAATAATACATCTCCCCGGTGTATCAATATTTCTTTCAATTCTTCTATAGCATTTTCTTTAAATACCATTTCAGTCATGGGTAACATTCTGAAACCAATACAATGCGTGGATTGCAGAGGAAGAATATGTTTTATTTATATTTATATATATTTATATATATATTTATATACTTTTTGATATATGATTCTTGCAATTTTTTTGATTATATTTATTTGGTCCTCCGATTTAAATATGCATGTGTAAGCTTGTACATTCATTTATGTATCAGTATATGTGTATTGATGGTTGTTTCTTAGTCCTATAATTATAGTTGAGCATTTCATTTTGTTTATTTTATTCATTTTTTAAAATGTATATGTTTTTATCATTTTGTTTAGCCATTTTAGCCCCTGAAGAAGGCTCAATGAAACACGGCCTGTGTCAGGCCAATGGCTGCTATCGACTAATAAAATTAAATAAAACAGATTCTTCCTCTGCAATCCACGCATTGTATTGGTTTCGGCTTTTTGCACGTGGATTCGTGCTTTTTCTGTTGGACATGGGTAACATTCCTACATCTTCCTCAGTAAAGACCAAAGCAAAGAATTCATTCAGTCTCTCCATTATGGTCTTGTCCCCTCTTAGTGCCCCTTTTACCCTACTATCATCATTGGTCCAACTGACTCTCACAGCTTTTTTGCTACGAATGTACTTGAAAAAGTCTTTATTATGCGTTTTTACTTCCACGGCAAACTTCTTCTCATATTCTCTCTTTGCCTGCCTTATCAATGCCTTGCATCTAACTTGCCAGTGCTTGTGTTGTTTCCAGTTCTCGTCATTTGGCTCCTTTTTCCATTTCCTGAAAGATGCTTTTTTTTTTTTTTTTTTAGAAATAACAGCCTCTCTGATCTCACCTTTAAACCATGATGGCAGTTTTTTTTGGACTTCCTTCCACTTTTCTTAAAGCCTGGAATACAGCTGGTCTGGGCTTCCAAGATAGTAGTTTTAAACAACACCCAAGCTTGATGTAAATCTTTAACCTTTGCAACTTCTCCTTTTAGGGTTTTTTTTTTAAACTATTTTCCTCATTTTATCATAGTCTCCCTTTTGAAAGTTAAAAGGTAATACTGTGGATTTCCTTACCATTCTTCATTTATTAAATCAAACATGATCATGCTATGATCACTATTGCCAAGTGGTCCCAACGCCCTTATCTCTTGCACCAGTTCTTGCGTTCCACTAAGGACTAGGTCCAAAGTAGCTTCCCCTCTGATAGGTTCATGAACCAGCTGCTTCAAAAAGCAATCATTTATTTCATCTAGAAACTATCTCCCTAGCATGTCCTGCTGGACCCAGTCGATACTGGGATAATTGAAATCACCCATTATTATTACAGTGTTGTAACTTTTGTTAGCTTCCCTGATTTTTTTGAGTATTTCATCATCCATTTGTTCATTCTGGCCAGGCGGTCGATAGTGCACCCCCACTGCCATCACCTTCCCCCTTCCCCTTTTAACATGGAATTTCAGTCCATAGAGATTCTATATTGAATTTTGTTTCCTGCAAAAATGTAATCCTTTGTGACTCAATGCCCTCTCTAACATAGAGTGCAACCCCTCCACCAATTTGATCTGCTCTATCATTACAATATAGTTTGTACCCAGATATCACAGTATCCCACTGGTTGGCCTCCTTCCACCATGTCTCTGCGATACCAATCATATCTAGCCTCTCTTTTAGTGCTATATATTCTAACTCTCCCATATTATTTTTTAAGACTTCTAGCATTTTCATATCAGCATTTTAGAGGCTGTATTTTATTCATATTAATCTGACTGTTGGTAGCAGGGGTAATTTGGAATCTTTATGTTCTATCTGCTCTGTATTCAAGGGCATTTGGGCTACTTTTGTCTTTATTGGACCCTCTCTACTGATATGCCCTAACTTCAGTCTTTTGCTAGTATCCTTCAGGTATATATTGTTCTGAACCGTGCACTCTTGGGTGACTGTTGGCTTTCCCCTATTATCTCGTTTTAAAGCTACTCTATCTCCTTCTTAAAGGTCAATGCCAGCAGCCTGGTTCCATCCCAGTTAAGGTGGAGCCCATCCCTTCAGAAGATCCCCTCCTTTCCCCAGAATGTTATCTAGTTCCTAACAAATTCAAAACCCTCATCCTTGCACCATTGTCTCTCATCCATGCATTGAGACTACAGAGCTCTGCCTGCCTTTTGGGTCCTGCACGTGGAACAGGAAGCATTTCTGAGAATGCTACTCTGGAAGTTCTGGATTTCAACTTCCTACCTAAAATCCTAAATTTAGCCTCCAGAACTTCCCTACCACACTTTCGTATGTCATTGGTACTGACATGTACCAAGACAGCAGTCTCCTCGCCTTAGACTATCTAAGATCTTGCCTATGTGGCGCATGAGGTCTACTACCTTTTTACCAGGCAGGCTAGTTATCAAGCGATCCTCACATCCACCAGCCACCTAGCTATCTACATACCTAATGATTGAATCACCAACTATAATGGCTGTCCTAACACTTCCTTCGTGGGCACATGGCCCTGGAGAAACCTCCTCTGTACGAGAGGGTTTTACATCACCTGGAGGATAGGTCCTAGCTACAGGATCACTTCTTGCCACACCAGGGTGATGCTGTTCTACTATGTGACCTCTCTTCTCCATGGCAACAGGGATGAGGCCAGACTGAAGGTGGGACTTCAGTACTATATCCATGTAAGTATTGTCTATGTACCTCTCTGTCTTCCTTATGTCCTCTAAGTCTGCTACTCCAGGCTCCAGAGATCAGACTCGTTCCCTGAGAGCAAAAAGCTCCTTGCACCTAGTGCACACCTACTGGGAGAAAATCATACATGTGATACTCGAAGCAAAAGACTGTAAAACCCCCATCTCACTGCTGGTCTGCTGTCTGCATCTTAGTTGTAAGGTTGTTTTTAGGTATTTAAGTTCTTTACTTATTAAGGGTTGCTAGGGATACTTATACTAATAAAACTATACCCAATACATTTAATGTACTTTGTTCACCTGAAGCTTAATTAATCTCAGGTCCTTAATGTATGCCTGATGAGGATAAACAGCTGTACCTGAGAGTGAATATGGTACTTCCTTTCCTTTAAGAGATTTAAGCACCTATAAAGCTACGATTATCCCAGGGGTGGGTGGGTGTCAGGGAGGGAGGAAGGAAAAGACGACTTATTAAAAACTGACTGCTACACAGTACCCTGTCCTGTGCTTCTAAGGTAATCTGTGACCAATTTTCTGGGTGATTCACACAGCCCTTGCTTGGATTGAGGGAGTCTTGGGTTCTAGATTTAACCAGAAAGCTCTCTGCTATGTTTAAATTTAAACTGAAAACATTTTGCTGCTACTAGGCCCTGACTGAGTATTAAATTTAAACTAAAAGCTCTCTGCTGGGTTTTAAACTTAAAGTGAAAGCTACCTGTTGAGTTTTTAATTTAACTAAACGCTCTTAGCTACTACGAGGCCCTGACTGATTTAAGAAATACACTGGATTCAAAGATTAATCAGCTTTAATCTAAAAAAATTCCTTTTTCACCAAGATTTAGAAAAATTCCCAAAAGTAAATACTTACAATTATAGATCTCTCTCCAGAAGTAGCAGTCCCTTTTTGTAGTCCTTCAAGCAGCAGTACTCCTGTAGTCCACCAGTCAAAATAAAAATCTTTTAAAGAGGAATGTAATACTGTGTCAGCAGTGGATTACAGTGAAAATTTTATATTATTGATTGTCTGCTCTCATAGCCACACAAGAACAAAAGGAAGCAGAGGGGGTTCAGGGTGTGGGGGGAAAGAAGACAATAGGTAAAGTCAGCAGAGCATAGTAGTTGGTGCACTCTGTTCCATCGTCTGAAGGATATGGAACAGGTTTAGAGAGATACCAAACTAGATGAATCTTCATATGGAATATTACCAGAATCAAACGAGAATAAAATTTTAGGGGTCATTTAAGAAGCTCTATTCATGTTTTGGAAGTACAAAAATGGGCATAGAGATGTCCAAAGCACAAAGACATCACCAGAGCCATTTTAGAAGCTGGGTCTGTGGACATCCCCAGTGTGAAGACATCCAAGTCTGAATGGGGGAATGGTGGAGGCATGGCGGAACATTCTAAGAACTTAGACATCCCTCCCCCCGCTCCCCAAAATCATTAACATCCTGGACATCCAGCATCACATCTGAACTCAGACCTACTCCAAGTACAAACAGTGTTCATTTTGGCTGAAAAAAAAAACCATCCAGAGGGTGCATACCATCATCTTCGCTACTCAATACAATTTCAGTAATAGCAGCAATTGGTTTTGAATCCTGACTTTCCTGTTCCTAGCCCACTACTCTAACATTTAGGCTATTCCTAGACATCTAGGGTCTGGAATACCATTCTGTTGATGTCTATGTAGACATCCTCGCAGAAGTCCAGTCAGGTAAATCCACATTTGTGAAAATCATGTGTGTACCGGGATGTGACTGTTTGTTTGTTTGTTTGTTTGTTTGTTTTTTTAAGTGCTCTGGCTTAGACGTTCCATATTGCACTTAGATGTCCTTTCTAAAATTCCCCTCTTAGAGGCTGATTACAAAAAGGTGCACGCCTGTGCCGTGGGGACGCTCAAAACTTGGATAGGGCCAAGTTGGATCCAATTCCGCAACTACAGGAGATATACTTAACCCATGATTGTGAAATCGGCCAGATGGACAGCCCAGCGTGCACCAGATTCCCTGGAGGGAGATGTCTTGGAGGTTGCCTGTCCCCACCACATAATGCTCCAGCTAGTGTGCCAGTGCAGTGGCATCCTGTCGTCATGGCATCGGCACTTATTCCATGGGGTGAATAGGCTGGCTGTCCATGTTGGTGCCAAAGTACGTACCTTTCCTGAATGGTCTCTATGTCCCAGTACCTGGCCCTGCCCTCACTCTACTACTACTACTACTATTCAGCACTTATAAAGTGCCACGCACGCAGCGCTGTACAGCTAACCTACAAGAGGTAGCCAACATACAAGTGACAGTCCCTGCCCATCAGAGTCATGCTCATCGGAGCTTACAATCTAGTTAGAGCAGTACATTAGTTAGAACAGTACAGAACATTTGTCGGTTCTGCGCAAGGTACGGTGTGGTACAGATTGGTCTGTAGTTTGGTCAAAAACGTTGACGGGGGTTAGGGTAGGATGAGGAAGGAGTCAGGATCTGAATGCAACGGTGAAGAGGTGGGTCTTCAACCTGGATTTGAAAAGGGCCAGGGAGGATGCCTGGCACACAGACGCAGGTAGGCTGTTCCAGGCGTAGGGTGCAGCAAGGTGAAAGGAGTGCAGTTGGGAGTTCGCAGTGCGGGTGAAAGACATTGATAGAAGTAATTTGTTAGTGGAGCGCAAATTTTGAGAGGGGATGTAGGGAGAGATAAGAGATGAGAGGTATTGAGGGGCCATAGAGTGCATGCATTTATAGGTCAGCAGAAGAAGCTTGAATTGGATGCGGAACTGGACAGGGAGCCAGTGAAGCGACTTGAGAAGAGGAGTAATGTGGGCATGGTGAGGCTGGCAGAAGGTTAGTCGAGCAGCGTGATTTTGTATAGATTGGAGGAGAAGGAGGTGGCTCACGGGAAGACCAGCGAGGAGTAGGTTGCAGTAATTGAGGCGAGAGGAGATTAAGGAGTGGATAAGAATTTTGGTAGTGTGTTCAATGGAAATGGGAAAAAGAGCCAAACGACGAAACCTGGAAACAGCACAAGCACTGGTAAGTCAAATGCAAGGCATTGATAAGGCAGGCAAAGAGAGAATTTGAGAAGAAGCTTGCTGCGGAAGCAAAAACGCGAAATAAAGACCTTTTCAAGTACATTCGTAGCCAAAAACCTGTGAGAGAGTCAGTTGGTCCATTAGATGATAAAGGGGTTAAAGGAGCACTAAGAGGCGACAAGGCGATAGCGGAGAGACTGAATGAATTCTTTGCTTCGGTCTTTACTGAGGAAGATGTAGGGATGTTACCCATGACTGAAGTGGTATTTAAAGGTGCGGAAGAATTGAAGGAAATATCAATACATCGGGAAGATGTCTTACAACTATTAGATAAACTGAAGAGTAGCAAATCACCTGGGCCGGATGGTATACATCCAAGGGTGTTGAAAGAACTGAAATATGATATTGCAGACCTGCTATCAGTAATCTGTGAACTATCATTAAAATCATCTCTAATACCTGAAGATTGGAGGATCGCCAATGTAACACCAATTTTTAAAAAGGGTTCCAGGGGTGATCCGGGAAACTACAGACCAGTGAGCCTGACGTCAGTACCAGGAAAAATGGTAGAAACCATCATAAAGAATAAAATTACTCAGCATGTAGATAGTCACAACCTAATGGGAGACAGTCAACATGGCTTTAGACAAGGAAGATCTTGTCTTACTAATCTGTTATGTTTTTTTGAAGGAGAGAATAAACAGGTGGACAAAGGTGAGTCGGTTGATATTGTGTATCTGGACTTTCAGAAAGCCTTTGACAAGGTCCCTCATCAGAGACTTTTGGCAAAACTAAAGAGTCATGGGATAGGAGGCAGTGTACTATTGTGGATCAGGAACTGGTTAAAAGATAGAAAGCAGAGGGTAGGGCTAAATGGCCAATTTTCCCAATGGAGAAAGGTGAATAGTGGTGTACCCCAGGGATCTGTGCTGGGTCCGCTGCTTTTTGACATATTCATAAATGACCTGGAAAGTGGAATAACGAGTGAGGTTATCAAATTTTCAGATGACACAAAACTATTTAAAGTTGTTAAAACCCAAGAGGATTGTGAAAAATTGCAAGAGGATCTTGATAAATTGGAAGACTGGGCATCAAAATGGCAGATGAAATTTAATGTGGACAAGTGCAAGGTTATGCACCTAGGGAAGAACAACCCAAACTATGGTTACACGATGCAAGGTTCCATATTAGGAACCACCACCCAGGAAAAAGATTTAGGTGTCATTGTGGATACCATGTTAAAACCCTCGGCCCAGTGTGCAGCGGCGGCCAAGAGAGCAAATAGAATGCTAGGTATGATAAGGAAAGGAATGGAAAATAAAACAAAAGATATTATAATGCCTCTATATCGTTCCATGGTGAGACCGCACCTTGAATATTGTGTGCAATTCTGGTCGCCGTATCTTAAAAAGGATATAGCGATTTTAGAAAAGGTTCAGAGAAGAGCCACCAAAATGATAAAGGGGATGGAAGGATACTCCTATGAAGAAAGGCTAAAAAGGTTAGGGCTCTTTAACCTGGAAAAGAGACGGCTGAGGGGAGATATGATAGAAGTCTATAAATTAATGAACGGAGTGGAACGGGTAAGCATAGATCGATTGTTTACGTTATCAGAATATAGAAAGACTAGGGGACATGCGATGAAGCTACAGGGTAAACTATTTAAGACTAATAAAAGAAAATATTTTTTCACTCAACGTGTAATCAAACTCTGGAATTTGTTACCGGAGGATGTAGTAAAGGCTGTTAGTGTAGCTGGGTTTAAAAAAGCTTTGGACAAGTTCCTGGAGGAAAGGTCCATAAACCATTATTAAGAAGTGACCGAAGATATCAATGCTTGACCCAGTACAAGCATTGTGGAACTTGTGTCTCTTGGGGAAACTGCTAGGTACATATGACCTAGATTGGCCACTGTTGGAAACAGAATACTGGGCTTGATGGACCTTGGTCTGACCCAGTATGGCATATCTTATGTTCTTATGTTTATGTTCTTGTGTTCAGAGAGGAAGGGGCAGATTTTGCTGATGTTGTAGAGAAAGAAGCAGCAGGTCTTAGATACAAGCTGGATATGAGCAGAGAAGGAGAGAGAGGTGTCAAAGATAACCCCTAGATTGCGGGCCGAGGGAACAGGAAGGAAAGTAGATCCATCCACGTGATTTGAGAGAGGGGGAAGTGGGGGGAGGGAGGAGTTAGGTGGAAAGATAAGGAGTTCAGTCTTGGCCATGTTCAATTGGCAATGAGACATCCAGGCAGCAATGTCCGAAAGACAGGCAAAGATCTTGGACTGGGTTGCTGGAGAAATATTAGGTGTAGAGAGGTAGATTTGGGAGTCATCGGCATAGAGATGGTACTGAAAGCCATGGGAGGAGATAAGCACACCAAGGCCTTGGGTATAGAGAGAGAAGAGGAGGGGGCCCAAGACAGATCCTTGGGGTACACCTACATGGAGCGGGGTAGGGGAGGAGGAGGAGCCACCAGAGTATACACTGAATGAGCGATGGGAGAGGTAGGAGGAGAACCAGGATACTACGGAGTCCTTGAAGCCAAGCGAGGAGAGGGTGATGAGGAGAAGGTCGTGGTCAACGGTGTCAAAGGCAGCAGAAAGGTCAAGAAGGATGAGGATAGAATAGAGGCCCTTAGATTTAGCCAGGAACAGGTCCTTGGTGACTTTTGTGAGTGCCGTTTCAGTGGAGTGTAGGAGACGGAAGCCTGATTGTAGTGGGTCCAGGAGGGCCTGGGAGGTGAGGAAGTCGAGGCAGTGACGGTGGACTGCTCATTATAATAGTTTGGATATGAAGGGAAGGAGGGAGATGGGTCGATAGTTAGAAGGGCATGTGGGATCAAGTGAGGGTTTCTTGAGGAGGGGTGTGACAACAGCATGTTTGAAGTCAGCGGGGACAGTTGCAGTGGAGAGTGAAAGGTTGAGGATATGAGTGATGGAGGGGACAATAGTGAGGGGGATGAAACATAGGAGAAGGGTGGGGATGGGGTCTGATGAACAGGGGGTGGGTTTGGAGAAGGACAGAAGGAGTGCGGTTTCTTCCTCAGAGATCGGAGGGAAGGAGGAGAGGGTGGCAGAGGGAGTATGGATAGGGGAGGAGAATTGGGGAGGAGGGGAGGTAGATGGGGTGGTGGGAATTGGAGGGTAATCTTGTGGATTTTATCGTGGAAGTAGTCGGCTAGGGTTTGGGCGGGATCGGGGGCGGTTGGGACCTTGAGGAGAGAATTGAGGGTATTAAAGAGACAGCGAGAATCAGAGGCAAGGGAGTTGGTCAGATGGATGTAGTAATCTTGTTTGGCAAGTGCTAAGGCTGACTGGAAGGAGTCAAGCATGAATTTGAAGTGTAGGTGGTCTTCCGGGGAGCGGGATTTGGACCAAGCTCGTTTGGCAGAATGGGCACAGATGCGTAGGTAACAGATTGTGGGTGAAAGCCAGGGTTGGGGAGTAGATTGTTTGACAGGATGTGGGGTGGGAGGGGCAAGAGTGTCAAGGGCTGAGGATAATGTAGCATTGTATGAAGATAATGCCTCGTCGATGGACTTGGAGGATAAAATGGAGGAAAGAGATGGAGAGATGGTGGAGGAGAGAGTCTGGGGATCAATATTATGAAGGTTTCTAAATAGGTCGGAGGAGACAGGATGAGGATGGGTTGGCGGAAGCTGAAAAGTAAATGTTAAGAGGTGATGGTCAGATGAGGGAAGGATTGATTTGCGGAAGTTTGAAGGAGAGGAGTTGGAGAAGAGTATTAGGTCAAGGCAGTGGCCGTGTAGATGTGTGGAGGCAGTGGAGCAAAGTTGGAGGTTGAACGAGGAGGTAAGAGTGAGGAACTTAGAAGCATGGGGGTCAGAGGGGTTGTCGATGTGAATGTTGAAATCGCCAAGAATAAGAGTGGAGGAAGAGGGATCCATAAGGGAAGAAAGCCAGGAGTCGAAGTCGGTGAGGAAGGTTGATTTGGATTTGTCCGGTGGAAGATAAACAACAGCTATTTGGAGGGGAAGTGGTGAGAGGAGGCGAATGGAGTGGACTTTGAAGGAGAAGGGGGAGTGTGATTGGGTGGCAGGAGGGGTTGGAATTGGCAAGAGGGAGAGAGTAGGAAGCCAAAACCACCACCGCGACCAGTAGATTGAGGTGTGTGGGAGAATTGGTAGCCCCCATAGCAGAGAGAGGCAATGGATGCAGTGTCGAATGGGGGGAGCCAGGTCTCGGTCAAGGCAAGAAGGTGTAGGGCATTGGAGATAAAAAGGTCATGAATAAAACGGGGTTTTTTTAATGACTGTGCATGCGCTCCATAGGGTACATGAAAACGGGGGCGTGGAGTGGGGAGGAGAGGGATATGGATAAGGTTGGATAAGTTACATGTAGTTTTCTTATCAGAGTAGCATGTGGGTCTATTTCTAGGGTAATGCCGAGATTTAGAGGGAGCAGGGTGTGGGTGGGCTCTCCAAAAGGGACATGAGGGAGGGGAAATGAGGGGTAAATTGATGGTATCGGGTAGGTTATGTGAGGGATTATTTTTGGGGATAGGGTTGGAGCTGATATCTATGGATGAGTGATTGTGGGATGAATGAGGGAGGGCGGAAGGAGGGAGGAGCGGGATGTGGATGAGATTAGATAGAGTACGAGAGGAACTTTCTTTAGTGTGAGAAAGAAATCGGTGGGGGCAGGGCTGGGGTTGATGTTACCTGATGAGAGAAGGAGAAGGAGTATTAGAGAGCGAGGTAAAGTGGAGATAGAATGGCAGAAGCGAGGGTAGGGTTGCCTTAGAGAGAGGGGTGTTGGTTGAATGCGGGGGATGGTGTGAAGAAGCTCAAGAGCAGGTGTTAGACTAGGGGGCAGAATGGAGGGAGAAGTGAGGAAGGTAGAGAGGGGGGCTGGTAGAATGCGGGGGATGGTGTGAGGAAGCTCAAGAGCAGGTGCTAGGCTAGGGGGCAGAGTGGAGGGAGAAGTGAGGAAGATAGGGGGAGGGTGTTGGGGAGGAAAATGAAGAGGACGACAATGAGATGTGGGGCCATGGTAGTGGGCAGCAAGGTCTGAGCAAGAAATGGGTAGCAAGCTCTAGGCAAACAATGTGTAGCAAGTGATAGGCAAACAAGCAGGCAGTGGGTAGCAGTTCAATGCAAGCAATGGGTAGCAAGCAGAGGATAAGTTGTGGATAACAGTTCTATGCAACAATGGGAGCAACAGTATGCAACAATGGGTAGCTGTACTATGCAAACAATGGATAAGCAATGGATAACAGTTCTATGCAACAGTGGGTAGCAACACTGTGCAATGGGTAGCAGTACTGTGCAACAATGGGGGCAACAGTATGCAAACAGTGGGTAGCAGTACTATGCAGACAATGGATAACAGTTCTATGCAACAGTGGATTGCAGTACTAAGGAACAATGGATGGCAACAATGTGCAAAATAATGGGTAGCAGAACAAGTGACAATGGGTGGCAACAGTATGTAAACAATGGGTAGCAGTACTATGCAAACAATGGATAAGCAATGGATAACAGTTCTATGCAACAGTGGGTAGCAACACTGTGCAAACAATGGGTAGCAATACTGTGCAACAATGGGGGCAACAGTATGCAAACAGTGGGTAGCAGTACTATGCAGACAACGGATAAGCAATGGATAACAGTTCTATGCAACAGTGGGTAGCAGTACTAAGGAACAATGGGTGGCAACAGTGTGCAAAACAATGGGTAGCAGATCAAGTGACAATGGCTGGCAACAGTATGCAAACAATGGGTAGCAGTACTATGCAACAATGGGTGGCAACAATGTGCAAAACAATGGGTAGCAGTACTATGCAAACAAAGGATAAGCAATGGATAACAGTTCTATGCAACAGTGGGTAGCAACACAATGCAAACAATGGGCAGTAGTACTATGCAAGCAATGGATAACAGTTTTATACAGCGATGGGTAGCAGAACGATGTAGGCAATGGGAGCAATGCTAAGCAAGCAGAGGGTAGTGGTGCTATGCAGGCAGTGGGTAGTATTTCAATGCCAATAATGGGTAGCCGTAAAGTGCAGGCAGTGGGTAGCAAGTTCTAGGTGGGTAATGGGAGGAAGAACAATGCCAGCAGTGGGAAGCAAGACAAAGGAGAGTTACTTGAGGGTACCAAGATGGAGCTGGTGAGATGGTTTGGTCTGGAGGCGATGTGTGGAGGAGCGATCGAGCCTGATCGACCCCGACAGCTATGGAGCACTGGAGCTCGTGCCACGGGCCCACGCCTAAGGGCCACACCAAAGGGCCCTCTGGTGAGGCCCTCAGGCATGGGCCTGCCAGGCACGGGCACGACTCGGAGCACTGAAGATTTTAAATGGTGGTGTTCTTCGGCCTGATTGGCCTCGTGGTGGGGAGCAGGGAGGAGCTCACCTGCCCGCTCCCTTCCCCGACGCCGATTGGGTTGCTAGTGTCTCCACTAACAAAAGTTCTTTACATTAAGACCTACAAATACTTCCTGTCCAGCCCCCCTCCCCCCCCATCTCTCTTTTTGGCTAATAGCTGTTACTGTATATGCTATTTGGCTCAATTTGCTGCTTGCCAGAGGCTGAGTGTGCTACTTCTACAATTCTGTTGCTCATCAAAGGAAGAACACAACATAGCAACGTGATGAGAGATTTAAATGTAAGAATAACTACAAAAGTCAATGAACCTAGAGTTATTCATCTGTAATAGGTATTCACAGAAAACGGAGGAATCACTAGTCACACAACCAGTTCATGTCATATAATAGGATTGACAGCACATATTTCTAGAGAATTCTAATAAACATCATTTAGACATGTACAATAACTCCAATGTGTCTGCACTCACACCATTATCTTGGTTCTATTATTAAGCCTTGAAGAGTTGGGGTTTCAGACTGTATCTGAATAGGGCTAGAGATGGAGTCTGATGTACTGACTAAGCATATGGAGCAGCAAGGTGGGATCAACAAAATCTGGAGTTGGCAGTGGAAAAAAGGGAACAGATAAAAGGGATCTGTCCCCTCCTGCCCACATACAGCGCTCGCCGCACAAATATTGTGGATATGCGAGGAACGCTGGCAACAGAATCAGGGTCAGGAGCTGAGCGCAGGTTGGACGCCAGCCCGCACGTCCAACCCCGCTATTCACAGCATGGAATGTCTCCCTTGGCGTCCAAACAGAGGTTGGATAAGCAGTTTGCTAGACAATTGTTTGCATAAAATATAGTTATGGCTAAAAGCAAGGGACCATTGATGAAATTTGAATGAGTCGGTTACCTCATATGGCCTCAAACTATATTGTATGGCCAATATGTATTAATTTTGAAAGGGTCCTTCCTAAAAAACAAAACAAAGCACAGTTGTTTAAAAATCAGATGAATAGTGGAACTTTGTTATGGCATCAAATAAAAGTGCATACCTTCATTCCATAGTATTTATTTTTACCCCAGTCATATTTTATAAGGGGTCATTTATATGAATATGTGACCACATTCGCTCAGGAATGACTTTACAAAATTACTTCCATAGCCTGTATGTGTATAAGTTTACCTAAACTGAAAGAAGAGAAATTCATACTTATGTGCATAGTTTTGAAAATTCAAGAATCCTAGAAATTTTGTGCATGCTCAAAAGCAGATGGAAATGTAAGTGCATCTATTCCCTGGGATACTTTTCACAATGGAAGCATGCACATTATTTCTCTTTAAAAATTTAGCAAAGCCTGCAGAAAGAAAAGTGTGTATGTACTTGTTACTCATGCATGCTGTTATAAAATTTCCGCCGCGAGGGAAATTTTCAGACATGTCAATTTTCAAGGGTAAAATGTTACTTATCCATAATAAATGACTTTGGAATTTGCCATTGCAATGTGTAATTCATTAAGTAGCGTTCTCATATCCTCTGAGTGCCTTAACATTGAATATTACATTACAGAGGGGAATGTTTTCTTCTGCAAGCACATTTGGAGACTACAGGGTCCTTTTACTAAAAAGTGTGCACTTACCTCATGATTAGCAACAATACTATTGTACAGTTATGCTCAGGATGTTCCCAGTAGTTATTGCATGATGACAAATGCCAATGCACAGTTCAGCATAGAGGTGTCATTAGGTGCATTCGTGTATTCTCGCTCCACTCATTACCTGCTTCATTGCGCAATGGCCAGTTAGCGTGTACTTTAACATGCAGTTGCTGGCATGCC
Organism: Ichthyophis bannanicus; assembly: GCA_033557465.1. Taxonomy (NCBI): domain Eukaryota; kingdom Metazoa; phylum Chordata; class Amphibia; order Gymnophiona; family Ichthyophiidae; genus Ichthyophis; species Ichthyophis bannanicus. Next base: position 616,449,451 of record CM066034.1, on the reverse strand, counting down.
CACACATTAGCATTCCGAGTGGCCAGTTGCTGCATGCTAAATCGCACGTTAACAGTAAAAGGGCCACTACTTCTCATCCTCCCAAAGAAATGCATAGATTAGATGTATATATAAAAGGAAAAGATCAGCCACACTATTTCCTTTCTAAATAGTTTAATCTGGACAGGTAAGCAAAAATGTACAATCAATATCAACTCCTGTTTTTTTTTTGGGGGGGGGGGGACTGGTATTTGGCTCACACAGTGGGCTACAGGATATACAATTTGGTATTTAATCATTTTGCAAAGGCAATATGCTTAAGGAAGTGCATTTTAAATTATTTCATAGATGGCACATTGCCTTGAATAGTGTCTTTAAAATAGGCTTCTTGAATCAAACTGCATACAAACAAAACAAGATAAAAGTAGGCACCTTGAGACATTGTTTTTATGACCATGTGCTTATCTATCAATTCTGGCAGAATATAGAGAAATTTGTATCAAACAAGGAAGGTCCTTATTCAACTTGACAGAAATAGGTTTGATCCTCTGCTTGAGGAAACACTGAATAATCCAGAAAGGTGTGTACTCTTCAGTTCTTTCGACAGTGAAAATCGTGCAACTTAATCATGTGCCTTGAAGACAAAGCATTATCTTTGAATATGTGGATCCATAAAATCAAAGCATATATGCTTCAGGATAAGTTGACAATGGGCTTATCTATTGAAAGAGAGTTATTGTCATGAAGAATTAGAAAACAGGTTATTTCCTAGATATCACAAACATCTTCAATTGGTCTGGCTCAACAATGGAAAAATCTAGTTCCATTCACATTCACAATACATTTAGCAGGAAATTTAAGTTTGACATTACTCCCCCAATTTTACCATGTGCTTCCTAAAATCCAAAAAGCCATGGAGGGGAATTTTAGAAGGGACATTCAAGTGCAATCTGGGACATCTAAGCCAGAACAGTAGGGGGGGGGGGGGTGATAGACAATCTTGATTAAGTCTCCGAGAACAATTTTGTATTTATTCATTGAACTCCGTTACTCCTCAGGGTTTGAATTCTAATGTAGAATGGTGGACAATTATTTGAGTTAACATCTGAATTTACTCCATGCCTATTGGTTACCAACCGGTCATGTGATTCTTATCCAGTTTTAAAAGGCTTTGTAGGTCTGGAAGCACCTATGAGCGACAGGGTTTGAAGAAGGGCCGGGAATAGCGCAGGCTCGAAACACTACAACGTTGGGTTACCAGTCACGCCCATGTGAAGCTGTTCGTTGGAAGCTAGCTTGGGGATTTTTCTTTTGGCCAGAGGCTCCCGAGGTCTCCTGAGGTCTGTTTGAAGCAGATTATACTGGACATTGGTTTGCACGTCTCACTTAGGAAATAACGACAAGCGACGTGAAAAGGTCTAACAGCCGGGCCCGAAGTGTCTAGGCCCTGCAGTGGCTGAGAGTATGAATACTTAATTACAGCAGCGAAGACCTTTTATAGTTTGCCAGTGGTGAACACCTTTGGAAACTTGTCAGAAAACAGACAACCTCAAGCTAAGTACTATTTTTGAAAATCACTAATTATTGGTTGGTATTGAGGGTTGTGGTCCCTCGATCCTTTATTAGGGGTAAATCCCTAAATTTTACTAAAAGATAAAAACGGAGCAACACGCTACGAGAAGGGGAGGTTCCTTCCTTCCTTCAAGGCGTGCGTTCCAACAAAAATTTGTAGATTAATTGGTTTCTCTTTCATAAATCTATGGCAAACAGATCTGAAATAAAGTTATTAAAAATAATCACAGATGTGAGAAATCAGTCTGGATTCGATATTTAAAAGCTTCAGCTCAGCTATAGATATTGTAAGGTATTCTGAAAATTTGTACCATTAAGATTTATCTGTTAATGCACATTAATAGCAATTTTTACGGCACACTAACTGTAAAACCTCCATGGTAGTTGCAGGTACAAAAGAGGGGCATTTCTGGCACTGGGAGAGAGCCAGCCCTGATGTGCGTGCATGTTATTCTGCATTAACAAAGCTACAGCTAAATTGGAAGCTATTTAATTGCACTTTTGAAAGTATAGTTACATTTCTGATGTATCTATCTGCTTTGCTGATAGCACACATTACCTGATTGAGGTGCCCTGCCTGCATTTTCCCTGATCCTTTCCCAATCTTTTTTGCATATTTAAATAAAATTCCCTATTAGGGAGGTCATTTTAGAAGATTTGCTTGGCTTTTACATATCAATAGTGGCCTTTATATGTGTAAGTAATGATTTTAGGGAGCAAACACAGACATGTAAAATCTACATGTAAAGTTTTGAAAGCAGTGTATTGTGGGTGTCTTTTGAGCAAGCCAGAATAGTATGCATGAGTTTCTGATTTGACAATGGCAATGCACATGCAAAGTGGCATGTTAGAAGGTATGTCTAGTAAGAATCTGGGACATGACAAAGCAGAATGCTCAAAAATGGGGGGGGGGGGGAGATGGAGTGACAGCAGTGAAGGGGACCTGTATACGTGCCTTCTGAAATCACGGTTTCCACCCTGAAAAATGAATAACCCTCTAACTAGTTATGGAGATGGGTGCCATGCTGATTGCAAAACTGGGTACGTGCATGGATATAGGCCATTTCACAAATGTGGATGTCCCCAAAGCACGGCCTCAGAAAGATGTGCTTAGATGTTCTGGCAGGGGTTTTTCAGAAGGGGGAAGACTATGCTATGACAAATAACTATGGCGATGAAAGTATCTTTTGTGCTTCCCTCTAGAAGTGCTAAATCCATGAAATGAGCAATTCTTTTCACCTTATTCATGGTCAGGAGCAGGTATAGGAATGGACGTCTCACCAACTGGGGCCAGATGTGACTGTACCATTCTAAAATTGCACCACATATATTTCCCTTGCTCTTCCCAGAACACACCTCCACCACACCTCCATGCTAGATGGATGTTCTTGTGCTGGGGATAAGTATATAGCTGCCTTTTAAAATGGCCCTGGGGATGTGTCTATGATTTGCACATCTACATGCCCATTTTCAGATATCCAACTCATGAACAGGCTTCTAAAATACTCCCTTCCCCTTATTTTCAAAATATATGTGGCAGCATTTACACCTACTCTGAGGCTATAGCATGCGTCAGCTAACTGCTCCTTTGCACCAATGGTTGACGGGGCAATTATGCTCGCCTCTCTGGTATGCTGCATAAAACATGTGTACACTGGCATGTCCTTATACATGTTTATGGATAACTGTGTGTTCAGCAAGTCTTTTGTAAAATACCCAAGGAATTTTGAAAGTGTATTTTTTTTAAGTTAGGTTAGTTAGTTGAGTTGAGTTCTAGACTTGATAATTCACTTATGATACAAATACGTAACTACTAAGGTGCAGTTAATTTAATTTTGTATTGCAGAAGCTAAGAATATTGCCAGTTCCTTGTCACAGTAATTTAAAGGTAATGGTCCTCACACTGAACCTGCTATCTTTTAAAGGGCAGAGCAAGTGCTTAAATAAAAAAGCATCCCTGCTTCCCCACTCCTCTTTTACTATCTATATCTTCTTTTCTGGCCTAGATGTAATATGTAAAATGTGGCTTTGTGCAGTAATATATACAGTGCATTAAAGATTTTTCAAAATGAGTCAACTGTGATGGCTCTCACTAGTAAGAAATGAAAAGACAGACAGACAGACAGCAGGCTAGGGTCTACAGGCAGAAAGGTCACTGGATGTAGCACTCCCAGGCCATGGGCTGGCAGGCATGGTCTTCTGCCAATAGTGACTGCCTTCCTTTTGGGTTGAACTCTCTAGTGCTGGTGGCTGCCAAACCTTAGCTGCATGCCAGAGGGCCCAGTGTGGGGAGACCAAGGAGTCTCCCAGCTGAAAGGAAACCAAGTCACAGCTGAAAAGCAGGACTCAGATTCCAATAAGAATCCAAACGAGAAGAATTCATGGCCCGAAAAAGCAGACTCACAGGTAGCACTGGAGCCACAGCCATTAAAGGTTTGGGAGAAGAGCCAGGCTTTCACCCTTTTCCTGAAACAGTGTAGTCTGAGTTAGGTAGCTCCTGAGAGAGTGAGTTTCAGAGTATAAGGGTTACTCCTGAGAAGGCTCCGCTGGTGTTACATTGTGTGATTGTCTTTGACAAGGATACAGTTAGGGATGTTCCCCGAGAGGACTTTACATGCCTCAAAGGTATGTAGGCTTGCTTATTCTTTAGGTACTCTGGACCATTTTATCTGAGAGTCTTAAAAATAAGAGAGAGAGTTTTAAGTTTGGCCCTGTAAGGTACTGGTTGGCCTGTATAGTTTTTGGAGAAAGGGTGAGGTGAGGTCATGCTGCTTGTAACCCTCTATTAGTCGTGCTGCAGCATTCTGACTTAATTAGAACTGGTACAAAACTCTTTGTGATCCAACCAATATACAGAATATTGCAGCATCATGGCATGGACCACTGTGATCAGTCTCATCTTTTTGATGCATGGAGAGAGATTTTGTAGCTGCCACAGGTGATAAAGGCAGTTTTTAAAGGGTTTTTTTTAGGCCACAAGGAGCATCTGTAGTCTTTTTTTGCCTATTCTTGAGTTGCAGTTAAATAGTCACTTTTTTCAGAGCTATAGCTAGGTCATATTCAGTGGGTATGAGTAGTTGTACATAATTGGAATAGATATAGAATATTATATCCATCAAACAAAACAGCTAGAGGCTTGAGGTCGATATTAAATAAAATAGGCGACAATATGAATCCCTGCTGTTCAGAGTCCAGGGTGTTGTGGAGTTGCTGAATAGAATTGATTATTGTTTGTCTGACAGGTAGGATTTGAGCCATGATATTGTCAATTGTGTAAGCATAATATCGAGGTGCACAATATCAAATGCGCATGAGAAATTCAGTTCAGCAACACTAGAATTAAGGAAGAATCCCATCACAGTTTCTGTGGAAAGTGGAAAGCAAGGACACAAGAACTGTTTGTTTCTTACCCATGTCAGAAGTCAGATTGGTATGAGTCTAACCAATTTCTTTTAACCAGTCAAGTTGAATGCAGACTATCTGTTCTGTAAGTTTTTCCAGAAGAGGGATGTTAGATATCTTTATCTTTATTTAAAAACTTAATATACCGCCGAAACCATAGCCATATAGTGGTTTACAATAAAATCATAAAAACACCGCCGAAAAGAAAAGAAAAGAATGCCATAAAATAAATAGGAAAGAGATGGAGAGAAAAGGGAGAAAGAAAAAAAAAGGGGGGGGGGGGACAGCCTGGAACAAAACAGACAAAACAAAAAATCAATGGGAGGGGGGGAGGGGAAAGAGGGGGAGGAAGATCAAAAGCCGTGCAAAAAATGTGTCTTAAGTCTAGCTTTAAAGGTAGAAAAAGAGAGCTCGAGACAAAGCGTGGGTGGTAGGGAGTTCCATAAGCGAGGACCCAAAAAGAAAAAGGCGGAAGAGCGTGTGGACTCCAGATGGGCCTGGGAAGGGGAGGGAAGAGATAACCGATTGGCGTGAATGGATCTGAGAATTCTAGGGGGACAGTGGAAATGAACTAGATCAGAGAGGTAGAGAGGGATACCGGTGTGAAGTGATTTGTATACGAAAATGAGAATCTTATATTGAATCCGGAAAGGAATGGGAAGCCAGTGCAAACGGATGAGAAGGGGGGTGACGTGATCAAACCATGAGGCGTGAGTCAGAATGCTGGCAGCGGTGCGATGTACCAGTTGGAGCCTACGCAGTTGAAAAGAGGGGAGACCAGCTAGGGATGCGTTACAATAATCTAAACATGAAATAACAAGAGAGAGAAGCAATGAGGTTAAAGAAGACGTAGAGAGAAAGGGGAAGATCGCACAACGTTGCCTTATGGTGTAAAAAGAATGCTGGATGATCGAAGAAATGTGATCCTTAAAAGTCAAAGCCGAGTCAAGAGTAACACCAAGATATCGTAGTGAAGTGACAATAGGAATCGAAGCAGATGAAAGAAATGGGGCGAGAGGGGATAGGTTTATCAGCAGAGAACCAAATAGCCAAAGTTTTTGAGAGATTAACGTGTAGAAAATTATCAGAGAACCAGGAAGTTACAGCAGAAAGACAGGCATTAAGTGGGCCAATATCGGGAGTGAATGAATCAGAGTGATAGAGGAGAAGAATAATATTGTCTGCGTAGTAGTACTCAGAATACCATATTGTTGGATTAGTAGGGACAGGGGGGCCAAAAAGATATTAAACAGTAAAGATGCTAAGACGGAACCCTGGAGAACACCACAAAGGAGCGGCGTCGAAGGGAAGGAATCAGTGCCAGAGAGAACCGAGAAAGATTGATTGAAAAAAAAAGAGTGAAACCAGTGTAAAACTGTGCCATATAGACCAGCAGAATGAAGACGCAAAAGAAGGGTGCGGTGGTCAACGACATTGAAAGCAGCAGAAAGATCAAGTGAAACAGCAATAGATATGGAACCCCGATCATGAGCAATGTATAACTCATTAAGAAAAGAAAGAAGAATAGATTCAGTGCTGTGACTGGGACGAAAACCTGAGTGGCGAGGGTGGAGGGCTAGGAAAGCTTCAAGGTGAGAAGAAAGTTGAGAAAAGACTAGCCTTTCAAGAAGTTTAGAAGGAAAGAAGATTAGAAATAGGATGCCAGTTTGTGGGGAGGGAAGGATCTAGGGAGGCTTTTTTCAGGCGTGGTCAAATTAGGGTGTGTTTCCACTGTGAGGGAAAGGTGCCAGATAGAAGACTGTTATTGAAAATGGAAAGAATCGGGGGGGGGGGGGGGTGGAGGGGGGCAAAGCCAACAAGAGCTCAGGGAGCCACTGTGAGGGAATGGGATCGGAGGGACAGGTAGTTTTCAGGGTAGCAGTAAGGACCTTAGTCAAGTCTGGTAAGGTAATAGGCTGAAAGGAGGACCAATGATGGGAAAGGGGTGGGATGGGCAAAGAAGCTGGGAGCGAAAGGGAAGGGGGGGGAAGAAGGATGCGGGTGAGAGAGAGGGAGAGGGCAAGCAGGAAAAAGATGGTGAATGGAAAGTACTTTAGAAGCAAAGTGGGAGGCTAATGCGGCCGAGGTGAGAGTATTCGATGGGGGAGGACCAGAAGTAGAGGGAACCTGAGAAGCAGAAAGAGAGCGAAGAATGCTATGTAATTGATGTGAGGAGGTAGCTGAAGAGGAGATAAGTTTGGAGAAGTGATCCTTTTTTACTGAAAAAGAAGGGAGCGATAATGTTTGTGGCAGTAACGGAAGTGGGACAAAGTGACTGGGGAGGGGCATTTACGCTAACGGCGTATAGCTCGGCAGAGATAGGAACGATGGATTAGAAGACCTGGATGGAACCAGGGGGAGCTGGGACGGTGTTGGGTGGTAGAGGTAGGGCAGAGAGGGGTAACCTTAGAAAAGGCGGAGGAGAGTGTAGAGTCCCATCATTGGGCTTGAAGGTCAACTGAAAGGGAAAGAAACACAGGAGAAAAAAGCATGTCTGAGTATGGAAACTGAAGAAGGGTATTTGCGGTAATACAGCGAGCTAAACGGGGTGGGGAAGGAGATGAAGCAGATGGAGCAACAGGGGAAAGAGGAGAGAAAGGAATGGAGAAAAGTACGCAGGAATGGTCGGACCAGGGAATAGGTAAGATAGTAAAGGAAGAAGGGATAAAGGGCGAATTTTGCCGGGTAATAATGAGATCTAGCATATTGCCAGCTGAATGAGTGGAAGCTGGAACAAACTGTTGAAGAGAAAGATCAGAGAGAAGGGAAAGAAAAGAAGAATCACGCTGAGAAGGGCAATCATAGTGAACATTGAAATCGCCTAAAACTAAGAGATGTTGGTATGTGAGAGAGGCCTCAGACAGTGTTGAGAGAACAAAGTCCCATAGAGGAGAGGATAGAGCAGGAGGGGCATAGAGAAGAAGAATATGGATAGGGGTCGGTGTGCCTAACCGAAGTAAGAGAGTTTCTGGGTAGGAAAAAGGGGTAGGGAGGACTTCAAGCAGAGAAAAGGAAGAGCGAAAGATCACTGCAACCCCCCCCCCCCCTCTACCCCAATGGGACGTGGACAATGAGGAGAATCCTGGGGGGAGGCATCGGTTCAGAAGAGGCTCTTCCCCGTCCTTAAGCCAGGTTTCTGTCAGAAACAGAAAATCCAAGGAGTGCTGTAAGAGGAGATCGTGAATAAGAACAGTTTTGGTGCGCAGAGAACGGCAGTTTATGAAAGCCATCTGGAGGAATAAGAGCTGAGGAGAGGGTGAGGGGGAAGAAGGTGACAGAGGACAGTGAGTGAGACATGGAATAAGATTAGGGGATGGCCCATAAGAGAGTCAAGAGGAGCAGAGTTCAGAGGAGGCCTCCAACCCCAAATAACAGGGATAGCAGACATTGCACAGAAAGGAGAGAAAGATAGAAACAAAGTGAATAAGAATAGAACCCAGGTATAGGTAGAAAGAAAATGAGAATGTTGACTCTGACACTGAGGAGGACTGTCAGGGTTGTGAGGAGGACCAATCACCGGAACGGAACGGTCACAGTCACAGTCAGCACGGTCGAAGAGGCAAAGAGCAGAGATGTTGTTGGACGTTGGCAGAGATGCAGCATGGAAGATGAGCCACGAGCCTCACCCCTGGACGTGCCCCAAGGAGCTCGCTCAAGGAACACGACCTGCTCCTTGTGCGCGCTCCTTCGGATACTGGCCAGTAGTTTTCTAGCTTATCTTAATAAAGGGAGCTCTTTTTCAGTAGGGAGTATATCACTGCCATTTTAGTGCTGGGGAAAAAAACGGAGGAGACCATTGCTCTCTAGGAGTAGTTCTGAATTTTAGAGATCCTTTGAATGAGGTATCTGCTTCCAGCTCTACTATCTTTGCTGGGCAAGGGTCAAGGGGCAGCATGTTAGCTGTAGGCTTTTCAAGACTTTTACTAGAGCTTCCTCTATTATCTGCTTGAATGATTTCCAAATGGCTGGCATGGGAGGGAATGAAAAGGTGTTCTTCACATTAGCTAATGGGAAGCTCCCTGGAACTGCCTGTAGATCCTGATGGAGACCTTTAGCTTTACTGGTATGAAGTAGTCATTGCTGTCAGTTAAGACTGGGAAGGTTGGTTTTGATGGAGGGGTTGCAGTAGACAGACCATTTACTTTTTTGAATAGCTGCTTCATTGAATTTGCAGTCTGTTCAATACAGTGAGAAAATCTTGTTTTTTGGATCCTGTTAAGGCTTGGTGGTACATTGCCATGCTTCTTCTACTACTACTATTACTACTAATGATCATAATGATCAAGGCATATACAGCACTGTACAAACACATGTAAAAGATGGTCCCTGCTCATCAGAGCTTACAATCTAGTCAAGACAGACAACACAACAGCTGTGGACAGGGATACATCTAGGAGAATGGTAAGGAAACACAGAGGAGACTACCGTATATACTCGAGTATAAGCCGACCCGAATATAAGCCGAGGTACCTAATTTTACCACAAAAAACTGGGCAAAACTATTGACTCGAGTATAAGCCGAGGGTGGGAAATGAGGCACCTACTAGTCAATGTAAAAAATAAAGATAGAGACCAATAAAATTACATGAATATTTATTTAAACGAAAAACAGTAAAATAGCTCTGTAAGTGGAAAATGGGGTCAACAAAAACAATATGGTATCAAACCTTAAACCCGCTCCGCCTAGCTTTGAATGCAGCCGCAAGAGTCCTCTCTGGATCGTCAAGATCCGACCACATAACGCCCATCATGAAGGATTTGCATTGGCTACCTTTACATGCCAGGCTCCAATACAAGTCATTGGTCCTCACCTTCAAAGCCCTAAATAACTACCCCCCCTACGCCAATCAGCAAGCTAGTCCATGGTACCCTGGAAAATAGAAACAGAAGGTCTACTGCACTGAACACATTAGTAGTCCCCAAGCTAATAACTACATGCACAAAGGCTACCTCCAACAGAGCCTTCTCCATATTCGCCCCTTTAAACTGGAATGCACTCCCCCATGAAATCCGTGGTATTAAAAGCCTCTTCCTATTCAGAAAAGCCTTAAAACTCCACCTGTTCACAAAATGTTACCCAGAAACTTCCAGTGATAGAAGCACAACCAGCAAGCTTCCCTCATACCCCAGCCGCCCCTGAACGTCAATACCACAGATATAATAGGTAGTCCCCACTCAAGCCCAACCAACCACTAATCTTCATCTTCACAAAATCAATGCAACACCCATTTATATTAGAGTATTGTACATAGTTTCGAGTTACCGTAACATGTATTTAGTTTCCCCGGTTTCGATCCCATGTTCAATTCCCTGTTCTTTGTAAACTCAATGTTGTTTCTGTACATTGCAGTATTTTTGTTCGATGCACACCGTGCTGATTTCAATTGCGCGGTATAGAAGAATTGTTAAATTAATTAATTAATTAATTCAAAATAAAGAGATATTTTTCTACCTTTTGTGCATTTTTTTTCAGCTGCAATTGCTCCAGTCACTTTCTTCTGGTTTCTTTGTGTCTTCCGCTAACTCTCCATCGTCTGCTGTCCATTTGTCTTTTCTTCTCTCTTCTAGTTTTTTTCCATTCTCTCTCTACATCTGCTTTAACATACTAATCTTTCTCCTTTTGCTCTTTCCTCATTCCTATTTCATCTACTCAAATTTTACCCCTCCATTCTCAATCCCCACTTACTCTCCCAATATCCGGCCAATTGTAGATTTGTCTTCCCTCCCACACAAAATATTTTTCCCCTCTCCATTTCACTCTCCCAGCTCCATCCCATTCTAATCCTCCCCCAACATCAGCTCCATTCTAGTTCCAGTCCCACCCAGCATCCGCTCCCTTCTAGTTCCCGCATCAGCCCATTTCCAGTCCTAGCCCCCCATAAGCCCATTTCCAGTCCTATCCTAGACCCACCATCAGCCTATTTCCAGTCCTAGCTCCCCCATCTATTTCCAGTCCAATCCGAGTCCCTCCATCAGCTCATTTCCAATCCCAGCCCCCCATGAGCCCATCAGCCCATGTCAAATCCTAGCTCCCCTCCACTCAGCCCATTTCCAATCCAAGCCCCTCATGAGCCTACTTCCAGTTCTAGCCCCTTCATGAGTCCATTTCAATCCAAACCCCCACCACAGCCCATTTCCAATCTTAGCACCCCCCCCCCCCCCCCCCGGCAGAGCCTCCCTGCATCGCAGCCTATCCCTGAACGCGGGCTTCTTTCAGAGCCGCGAGAGTTTCCTTTCTCGCGGCTCTGTTAATCCCGCCGGGGCTGATGGGAAGGAGGTGGTAATTTTGTACTACATCTAGGAGTAATTGTCCTTTCGATCAGACCGGATTCATTCAGTTGGGATTAACCTAAATTTAATAAATCTGGGATTAAAGGAAGGTAGTAAAGAAACTTTTAGCGGGGGAGTTAGAAATACTAAAAAGCAAAGGGGATAATTTTATAAAGATTTTTTTCACATGTAAATCATGTTTTACACATAGAACATGGGTCTTACAAAATTCCATGGCAACATACCCTGTTAAAGAGTAGGTGCACCATAAGATTGAACCTGTCTTTTACACACTCCTCATGTAGGCATTCCCAGGAGCATAACTTTGGCACAGCTGGGGTAGAGTTATGTGGAGGCTAATTTTATGTAAGCCACTCAAATCTAAATTTATGTCAAAAAAGGGGTTGACTAGGCATGTCCCAGTATTTTAGAAAGTGTGCAAAATTGAGCATACACTTTATAAAATAGAGATGTATGCATCACTTCAAGTATGCACCTACTCACATCAAGTGCATGTGACTGTCCGCATACACTTCTGTATCTGTATTTATATGATGTGCATGCTGATGTGGCAAGCACGAGGACATTCCCAAAATGATTATCAGAGTCTACAAACAGAGGTTTAGCAAGCAGGACCCTTCTGAACAAGCTTATGCATATGTTGGTAGGCCAGGCCCAGCCATTAGGCGGTTGCAGAGAGCAACAAATTCTGGGTGGTAGCAAAGAACAGGGCATTCAAAACTAAACAATAGATTTTGACAGCCAAGAGTGGTGGTGGGGGGGGGGGGGGGTAAAGCTTAAAATTTGCATAGGATACCAACACCTTGAACCAACTCTGGGGGCAGCCCTGGCTGGGGCAGATAAACCTCTCAGTGCCTGCTCAGAGGTGGGGCATGGGCAGACTTGCTGGTCATGGGAAAGTCTGACCAGAGGCTTCAACCTGCAAGCTTTGAGCTCTTGAGAGATAAGTGGTAACAGGGGGTGAATATGGGAATGGTGAACTATTCATAAAAGTGAGAATGTCCATGTTCAACAATGAGATGTTTCAGATAGTGTCTTCATGATACAAGAAATAGTAGATACTGTATGAGTGATGTATAGTTGACCTGTGAAAAAGGCCAGCATTAACTGAGAATAGTACCTACTTGGCACTAGTGAAGGGAAATAGGTATATGTCCTCATGTTAGTTCTACTCTAAGGATTTTGCCACACTAAGTAAGGAGTAACTCAAACCTGAAAATTTCCTCCATGCAATGGCATCGAATATGTGCATAGGTCTGAAAGTGCAAGTACTGTACCTGTTAATGAAGGGCAAGGCCAAGTATCCAAGACGGTGTGCTCTGATCTCATCCAACTGCTTGGCCCACTACAGTTTTTTGCTCTTAGACCTTCCTCTCAAGAAGACGGATCTAGATCTGTGCACTCAGGACCATACCAAGCTAGAAATGTGTCCTGTGCGATTAACAAATCCGGTGCCCCCCCTCCACCCAACCACATTCAGTAACTCACTCTTTCTGGAAGCCAAGTGATATTAGTGCCCCTTCTGTGCTTGCACCCCATGAGGCTGCACAGCTCGCACAGCCTGTGGTACAGGCTTGCGTACACTGCTCTTGAGGTTCTAAGGTTTTGCAGAAAGGGCTGAAAGAGTGGGGATTATCAGATAGGAATATGTCATACAGATTAGAAGTCTAATAAGTAACAATTGCCACCTCTGAGAGGATTGCACTGGAGATTCAGGGGAGAATATTTCATGGGGGGGGGGGGGGCACACAGCCCATAGGCACCCAGGAATGATACATGTGAATAGGGCAACACAGCTGCTCTATAAAAGGTCCCAGCTTCCAACCTATAATCTAATTTAGCATATCCTTGACCCGGGCCACCATGTTGCAGATTTATCCATGACTCACATGGAATAATATCACACAGGAGGAGAGAGATGAGAAAGTTCCAGTGGTCTGCATGTAGCAGAAACAGTTCAAACTACACAGAGAGAGTCAGACGGGACATGCTGCAACTATTAGAGGCATCTTTCTGCGCATTTCACTACCAGAAGTCATTACTATGGTATTGAGCATCCACACATGCTCTGTAGAAAAATGTTACCATTCATTCACATGAGTCAACAGTGGGCTGGGCAAGATGGCAAAAGTAACTCCTTTAATTCATCTAGTACATGCTCACTCTCACTCTCTCTCTGTATGGATTGAGGATCTGAAGAAGTGGGCCAAATACCTGTGACTACATTGTGTGGATTGGCTGGAGTAGATCCTGGATAACATGCACCAGGAAGCATGTCAGTATCAAGCTCTCACAAAAGTCTCTTCTATTCCTTCATTGACACATGTATGCATATAATCACAGAAGTATTTGCCTTTCTCGCTGCAGTTAGCAACCTATTTAGAACCAAACTGCCAAACTGAAAATTTTGGTATCCATATTTCAGGTACCACATGACAATTCTCACACCTGTCATAATTAGGATGCAGGTTCCAGTCACTTCTTCCAAAAACTCTTAACACTCTCTAGGATATTCACAACACAGATTCTCTCCCCCCACATTACTGCCTCTAATAAGGCATTTGATCTTGGAAGCCCGGACTAGATGTAGTCCACATACACGGCCAGCCTTACCACAAGACAGACTAGGCATCTGACAAGGGTAGCAGGCTTCAGGGGGCAGCAACACAGGAGCTCCTTCCTTTTACCACCTCTGCTGCCACCTCCCACCAACGTACCTCTGAGGGAATACAAATAAAATCAGTCCAGTATAGGGGCAGCATAGTGCAGTAAAGCACAGCCATTTAAAACAATTCTCGAATGTGCTAGCCTGAGCTGTGCCTTGTTTGTGATCCCATCAAATGGTTTCTGTTATATGATAAACAAATCTACACAGTGGAATTCTGTACTTACAATTCCCAGGTCAGACATGAAAGAGTAAAAATAATCCATAAGGGTAGCATTGGTGGGTAGTCCTATGACTCAGGGATCATGCCATCAATATAAACGCATGATGGCCCTAAAGGACACTATCCGTGCGGTGATTGTGATTTTTGCACAGGTACTTTATTAGGACCCCATTGGATTGATTCATTTTCTAATATTCAATATACAGCTTTTTATCACACCGATTGTAGATCATCGTATGTGGTTTATTTATTTATTTGCCCATGCTCTCTTAAATATGTAGGGCGAACTACATGATCTATTAAGGGGCGTCCAAAGGAAAATCGTTCTAGACATCGTACACAGACATTGACGGCGCCGATTGTGTCACACAGCATTCTCAAAGGACATGCCTTTCATGAGTATTGATGGCGAGTGATAGATCATGTTCCTTTATCATTTTGGGGTGGGGAAAGAAAACAACGATTGCAGCATTTGGAACAGAAATGGATCTGTCGGCTGAACAAGGTAATCCCACAGGGTTTGAATCTTGAACTGGATTGGTGGAGCCTGTTGTGAGAGCATTCAGATGGTTTCTGATTGGTTCTAGTTCATTTTGACATCATTAGAAAATTTCCCCATATTAGTAGACTGTTTCAGGTGAGTCATTCAACCTGAGATTGAGCATGATGAAGGGTCGGGAGGAAACGGAGACCTGAAACATGGCGCTGTGTAGCTGTTTATACTACATAACTAGAAACGTCTGCTACTGGCTGATGTTGTTCAAGCAAAGGCAGCAGTTTTGTTTTTCTGATGAACTTCATAGGGAATGAACAAGAATTTGTGAGAAGATAGCAGTGGTTCTTCTTCCCTGACAGAACATTGAAGTTATGCGGATACGCCTGGAAAGTTAAAGTGGCCTTTTTTTCTGATTTTAAGAGAGCTCACTGGTTGTAAGTTCCCTATTGATTCGCTGGTTAGGTGAATTTGAGTGTTGTTAACTCATTAAAATGAATAATAGGAACATTTGCTACGAGAGGGGGAAACCCCTCATGGCAAATAGTCCGACAAAAATAGGAAATATAAATTAATTTTGATTAATTGACAGGTACACTACCAAAAAACTGCCTCCAGTTTTGCAACTGATTCCTATAGATTTTGGGGGGCTGAATCCAGGAAAAATAGCCAAAATGTTCCATCAAGTCACGTTTTCTTGCAAAATTAGATTTCTTACCCATATAAGGAATGTTCACATAATTTCTTTTTAGCCGACTGCAGTTTATTTTTTTGGCCCAAAATAGAGGTTGTAATGGTTAACTAACTAGAAACACTCCCTCATGATATTTTAGATATTTTTTTTTTGTATTCATTTTATACATTAACAGGACAATTGGGAGGCGGGGGGCTAAATCCAGTACTCGCGCTGGCGCATGTTCTTTCCTGTTCGCCTCGCCTCGTTCGCTCGCTCGCTCAAACACGGTGGTTGCGACATGAACGTTCCTGTCAAATTTCAGTTTCCTGCAAGTTCATTATTACCTTTTGTTTGCTCAGTCGTAATCCAGCTTTATTCCAAAGTGGTTCACTACAGTTGTAGTTTGCAGTGCTGTGTATTTGTGATGGCTCACAGAGCCAGAGGTTGCGTCAACTCTCTGGACAGTTTTTGTTTTATTTGTGGGGAATATACCGTGAAAAAGCGGCAGAGGAACATTTCTGCATTTATTAAAAAAGTATATTTCGCCTATTTCGGTTTGAAGATAGGCGATCAAGACAAACCGTGGACTCCTCACAAAGTGTGCAAGACATGTGAGGAAGATCTACGCTTATGGATGAAAGGTAAAAAACAAGCATTTCGTTTCGGAATACCTATGATGTGGCGTGAACAAAGAGACCACAGCAGTGACTGCTATTTTTGCTCTTGCATTGTGAAGGGATACAACTTAAAAAATAAGAACGTAATAAGTTACCCCAACCTTCCCTCAGCAATTAGGCCTATGCCTCATAGCAACGAAGTACCTGTGCCTGAACCACCAAAATCTTTGGATCATATTTGTGTGGACGGTTCTGATCATGATGAGACTCATCAGATGGCTTTTCCCGATGAGTCCAGTACTTCCGAGTTTGAAACTGAACCAGATCCGAAACCTGAACTTTTCTCTCAAGCTGAATTGAATGATTTAGTCCGGGATTTAGGATTCCCAAAAGATGCTGCCCAACTGCTAGGTTCTCGGCTTAAACAGAAAAATCTATTGTCACCAGGAACAACTTTTTATTGGTACCGCAACTGCGAGACACAATTTTTGAAGTATTTCAGCAAAGAGGAAGATTTGGTATTTTGCAACGATATATACGGAGTGATGGAAAAGTTTAAACTCAAGTATGATCCTGCTGAATGGCGGCTGTTCATTGATTCGTCAAAAGACAGCATAAAAGGTGTTCTTCTTCATAATGGCAACACATTCGCTTCAGTTCCTATTGCTCACTCTGTTATTCTCCAAGAAAAATACGAGAATTTGGCCCTGATTCTTCAGAAGATTCGTTATGATGAGCATAAGTGGATGATTTGTGGAGACTTTAAAATTCTATCCATGCTATTAGGGCAGCAATCCGGTTTCACCAAATATCCCTGCTTCCTTTGCTTGTGGGATAGCCGGGCCTGCGACCTACACTGGGGGAAAAAAGACTGGCCAATTCGGGAGTATTTGAGACCCGGTGAGAAAAATGTTCTTCATGAGAGCTTGGTACCTCGTGATAAAATTCTATTACCACCTCTCCACATTAAGTTGGGTCTCATTAAGCAATTCATCAAGTCCCTTCCAAAAGATGGTGAGTGCTTTCGGTACCTTTGCTCAAAGTTCCCCCGACTTTCTGAAGCAAAGCTAAAGGAAGGAGTGTTTGTTGGCCCTAATATAAGGAAACTCATTTCAGATGGAGCATTCGCTGAAACGATGTCTGAGAAGGAAAAAGAAGCCTGGGATTCCTTCAAGGATGTTGTTCTCAAATTCTTGGGGAACAGGCGGGATGAGAACTATAAGGATATTGTTGCCAGGATGCTCAATGCCTTCAAAGAACAAGGCTGTAACATGAGCCTGAAAGTCCATTTCTTGCACTCCCATGTGAACTACTTTCCCGAAAACGTGGGGGCGTACAGTGAAGAACAAGGTGAAAGGTTTCACCAGGACATCAAGGACGCAGAGAGAAGGTACCAAGGAAGATGGAACACCACTATGATGGCTGATTTCTGCTGGTTGCTGCTGCGGAAAACCCCAGATGAAAAATACGCCAAGCAGCGCACCAAGAGAAGCATTCGGGGGAAGAAGAAACGGGCCCACCAGGAGATTGATTGACCCAAGAATGACTTTAAAATCTAAACTGTGTTGACAAATATCGTGTTTTTACTAAACTTTGAAATAAAAATTTGCTAGTTATTACCACAGTGTCGGATCTCATTTATTAGAATTTTATTTTCACACCATCGGGTGTTTGTCTTCATGTATTGCAATGGTGCGGTTTGCGTTTTCTATTCTTACATACATACCTGTACAAACCTTTTTGCACATTTCTTTGCTTTGCTTTGTGTCTAACCTCGCTCTTATATGCTCAATGTTTGTGCACATGTATGTGGCTGTTTTAAGTGCAGACAATTTTGCTACCATCACAGTGTGTTTTGTTGACATTACTCTATTCTTATGTGCTGCCTTGTTACAATTTTCTTTATTCTTATTTGAATAACTACTAAACAATTAGTATAAAGAATTCATCCAAGAAACCTTTATCTCGATCGCACTCAATCTGAAACGTTCACCTCAAACTGCTAACCCAATGTAGCAAAAAATCTGTACGTGATGGAGCAAATTGGTTACCAGATTTGGATTAAGCGCACCAAAAAACGTAAAAATCAATCGAAACATTAGAGGCAGTTTAAAAAAAAAATTTTTTAGTTTATAATCAATATAAACACTTGCACAGAGCTTACAGCTGCCTATAAAGTGCATGCATCAGGCCCACATCCTCCCCTCCTTAGGTCCACTTTGCATGGCCTTTGTGAAGTAGGCACTGCAAAGTAAGCCCCAAGTCATACTCTACAAGAACCTCAGGTAAAGCTAATAACCCCAAAGAAAGCTGTGCTGGCTATCTTGCTATAACTCTTCAGTAGCTGTGCTATCATTAGGTATCTTTCCATTATAGTTCTTGCTGTACATGTACATACTTCATGGCTACTGTAAGCCACATGACTAAAAACAAAATGTGAATACAATACAAAGAGCCACTTTGTGTCAGAGAACAAATAGCTGCATTGCAGTGTTCTAAAACCATCAGTCACTGGATTCCTTTATAGGGTGTTTGGTATCCAGTCATTCATATCATTTGGATAAACTATAGGGTAACAGTGCAGCTACAACTACTAAGCTGACTAGGCATCCACCTAGGAAAGCTGCTTTCAGAGGGCACAGTGCCAACTCATGCAACAAAGAGAACATAGAGATGTTCTTTAAACTGCTGTCAGCAGCAGGTCTTTGAATATCTGAGTGCACAAGATCAAGGCCTGCTGTACCCCACTCAAAAACTGGGGGGAAGGGGAGGGGGAAGGGGCTAAGACATGAGTATGTGCATGCAGATACTGAACGGCTTGCCACTGAGAGTGGCTTTAAAAGGGGTCCTTGTTGTTATTTTTTGCCAGCTATGCCAGTGTTATGATGCCAGCTTCCAAGGTTTGTATTTCTCCTGCAGAGGAAGGGTTGTGGCGGAGCAGCAGCAGTGGCAGGGGGTATATGTTGGACATCTTGGGGAAGGAGGGTAGGGAAGGAGAGAGATGCTGGAGACTTGGGGGTCCAGAAAGGAAAGAAAAGAAAGATAATGGGGTATGGGTGGGGTGGGGTTGGGCTGGGCAGGGGTATATAGATGATGGCTCACTTAGGGCATCAGATACACTTGGGCAGGCTGTGCTGCCTGGAGAGCACATGGGATATCACAGCAGTACAAACAGGGACTGGGGCACCCATATGTAAAACAAGTGTGGCTGACCTGGGATAGCCTTTAGGCAGGGGCGGCCCAAGGGGGGTGCGGGGCCATGTGCGGAGACTCGGTGCTGGGCCTCATTTGCATAAGGGGCCTCATTTGCATAAATACTTGCATAAATACTTACATAAATACTTGCATAAATACTTGCATAAATACTTGCATAATGTTACTGTAAATAAATAAATATACTAACTTTTAGTAAACGTGCCTCTTAATGAGTGTATGGATAAAGAAAGACTAAAAGATTTCTACATTACTATAATCCAGTGCCAACTGCCAGACACATTAGGAACTACTACAAACACTGCCCATTTAGAACCCATAGCAAACCCGCCGTATCCTAACAGCACTACCAGGACTCACAAAGCACCATACTCTACCAATCAAAAGGCAACACTGCAAATATTAAACCAATACATTTCAGAGAACAAGAATACATGACCTACTGGGGAAAGAGAACAAGTGGCAATGTCAAATAGGAATTATATAAACAGAACACCTCAGCTCAGTTACACATGCAGAACATAGACCATCACCAAACAAGTAATCACAATTTAGAAACAGGAAGACAATAATTAAACTGGGAATCCCAAAAGCCAAACTTGGAATGTACAAAACTATACATTAATTTGCTCTTGTACTAAACAAAGCGCAGACGTTAATGATGCACATTGTCACTCACCTACTACCCCGGAGGCGGAAGGCCTGGGGCTTCAATGAGGATCCTCTTATGTAGCAAGGGCGGAGTAATGCCCCCTGGGATTTTGAGTCCCAATAGCTATTCTAATAAGAAGGTAGCTGTGGTCGAGTAGCTATGCTTAAAGAGGTATTTATTTCCCTTCCCGGGAGAATTCTTGCAACAAGGGTCAAAAGAAATTAAACCATAAAAACTGGTACAACACAAGTGGGAACTACAAATTACAACAAAAATGCTTCTTGTCAGCTTTAAACAAACAATAAGGAAAAACAGGCTTTTTCTCTCACCAAAAGCTTTCCAGTGAAATCTGTGTTCCTCCACAGATTTCTCTTAGGCAGGGTTTTACTCAGGCTTCAACAAAAAGAGGTCACGCTGTCTGAAAACACCATTGTACAGTCCATTTTACAAATATCTGAGCTCTCTTCACAGAAGTCACATTCCATGTCCTCGTGTGCTTCTTGGGGATTATATTTGTCAGGGCTGTAATGTGTATCGGTGTTTAAAAGTTCCCTCTCTTCTTGGCTAGAGCTTCTCTCCCCTCTCCCCCTGCAGAAAGGCTGGTTACCGTGCACTATGGATTCTCTCCTTAGAGGGCCATATCCTTCAGGACCAAGGTAGTTAAAATTTAGTGCCCCTCTATTCAAGGTACTATGCCTTTCTTCAGGCTGCAACCGGGAAGTTGAAAGTTTTCTCCCTTTCACTTCCCCTCAAGGGACGTCTTTCTCTCGGGTAGGAACTCACTTCTGGATAATAGCTTTTGCTCCCCAGGTACCTGCTCTCATGGGTATTCCCTCTCCCAGCTCCTCGTGGTTTGCGGCTTGGAATCTCTCTCTGTCCCCAACCGGACTTTGGCTTAGTGCAGCCCAACTTTCCAGCACTAACCTCTGAGAATTCCTCCTGGGCAAACCCCTCTGAGGTACAGATGGAATCCACGTCAGAAGCTTGCAGGTATGACTCCTGGCTCTCCTGAGCTCTGCTCTTTCTTCTCCAGTGAATCCTCTCAGGGGCTCTTTCTCCCTCGGCATCAGAGAATGAGTCTGACTCCCTGCTTCCGTCTCTGTTTCCCTTGTGTGTGTGTCTGCTCCTGAGACTGCTTCTTTCTCGGTTCTTTTCTGCTTTGCTCAAGACTGACTTTTTAAGTGCGTCATTCTCTGGGACTCTTGTTAGCTCAAACTGCCGCAGCTGTTTCTGCTTCTCTGATGAGCTATGACGTAATGTTCTATCTGGGCATTTACCTACAACCTGTGCTCTTGTTTTGCTTGGTTGCTCATAGCAACCTCTAGCCATGTGCTTTGCACTGCCGGTTTTAAAACTGCCCTGTGTGTTTTCATCTACTTTTATAGGCACCATCTGCCTTGCACCATGACAACATTTACCAGAGCTGACATATTCCAATTAATAAATTCAAAATAAAGAGATATTTTTCTACCTTTTGTGCATTTTTTTCAGCTGCAATTGCTCCAGCCACTTTCTTCTGGTTTCTTTGTGTCTTCTGCTAACTCTCCATCGTCTGCTGTCCATTTGTCCTTTCTTCTCTCTTCTAGTTTTTTTTCCATTCTCTCTCTACATCTGCTTTAACATACTAATCTTTCTCCTTTTGCTCTTTCCTCATTCCTATTTCAACCACTCAAATTTTACCCCTCCATCCTCAATCCCCACTTACTCTCCCAATATCCGGCCAATTGTAGATTTTTTATCCCTCCCACACAAAATATTTTTCCCTTCTCCATTTTACTCTTCCAGCCCCATCCCATTCTAATCCTCCCCCAACATCAGCTCCCTTCTAGTTTCATCCTCACCCAGCATCCATTCCCTTCTAGTCCCTGCATCAGCCCATTTCCAGTCCTAGCCACCCATCAGCCCATTTCCAGTCCTAGCAACCCCCCAACCCAATACCAGTCCTAGCCCCCCCCATCAACCCACTTCCAGTCCTAACCCCCTATCACCCCATTTTCAGTTTAAGCCCCCCCTATAACCCATTACCAGTCCTAACCCCCCATCAGCCCACTTCCAGTCCTAACCCCATCAACCCATTTCCAGTCAGCCCCCCATAGCCCATTGCCAGTCCTAACCCCCCCATCAGCCCACAGCCTATTACCAGTCCTAACCCCATCAGCCCACCTCAAGTCCTAACCCCTCCCCATCAGCCCATTTCCTGTCCTAGCCCCCCCATAGCCCATCGGTCCTAACCCCCCCATAGCCCATTACCAGACAGCCCCCATCAGCCCACAGCCCATTACCATTCTTAACCCCCCCCATAGCCCATTACCAGTTCTAACCCCCCCCCAACAGCCCACAGCCCATTACCAGTCCTAACCCCATCAGCCCACCTCCATTCTTAACCCCCCAGCCCATTTCCAGTCCTAGCCCCCCCATAGCCCATTACCAGTCCTAACCCCCCCCCCCCATCGGCTCAAGTAAAATTAAATTTAAAAAAAAATAAACGCTGGCTGCTACCGCTGCCTCTGCCGCTGCCGCCGCAGCAGCAGCAGAATGGACTGTCCCGCGGGGCCCCCTCTGCCCTGCTGAATCCCTCCCTCCCTCCCTCCCTCCACGACAGCTGAGCCCCTCCGTGCCGACTTTGAGAGTCGCGAAGGGAGAGTGTCTCCCTCACGTCTCTGTTAAGCCCGCAGGGGCTGATGGGAAATTTCCCATCTGCCCCTGCAGGCTTAACAGAGACACGAGGGAGACACTCTCCCTTCGCGACTCTCAAAGCCGGCACGGAGGGGCTCAGCCGTCACGGAGGGAGGGAGGGAGGGATTCAGCCGGGCAGAGGGGGCCCCGCGGGACAGTCCATTCTGCCGCTGCCGCGGCGGCAGCAGCAGCAGCAGCGGTAGCAGCCAGCGTTTTTTTTTTTTTTTTTTTAAATTTTGAAAAAAGCAGAATGTTCTTTGCACGGGGCCCCCTGAAACGCGGGGCCCTTTGCAAAAAAACATTCTTGCTCAATGGACGGGCTGGCCCTGCCTTTAGGAACTCAGGAGACGGAAGTGTTCAAAACAGAACCAAAAACTCCATAGCCAGATTGGTTTCTTACTTCACCAATTCAGAAGGCAGCTTCCTCATAGTAGAGAGGATGCATATAGGCCCCAAGACACTCGGAAAGCAGAAATGCCTTGTTCATGATGTGACAGCCAGGGAAGGGCATGCGACCCTGTTAGAGCTTTATTTAAAGATGTGGGTGGGAGCTAAGGAATTAGAAGCAATAAACTGCTGTGGCAGACAGGCGTATGTACCATCCAGGCTAGCTGGCTCAGAGAGACTTAATGTGAAACCTGGGCCTTAATCACCTTTAGTACACCAAAGCAGGGAAGGGAAAGAATGGAAATGGTTGCCTACTATTACTGGAAAGTAGGTGCAGGCAGACAGCCATCCCTCCTAAAATATGAGCCAATTTTATAATTTAGGTGCTAATAAAATATGCATCATTAGTAATATGTGCACCTATTTTTCAAAAATGGGCATATACGTGCATTCTCCAATCCATTTCCCTTCACAAAGGCTCAGAGGAGAGGCCCTAGCCTGTGCATGCCGCTACAGCAGGGGACAGCCATTATTACCCCTCAAGAAGATTCAATGAAGCTCCCTCCTTTTGGTCTTATGTGAATACTGATAGAGACCCATCGTGTACTTAGAAAACCACTACTTTGTGCAGTCCTTCTGCCCACCACCAATCTTCTTCCATAATATCCATTGTGTTGGTACATTCATATGATTTAGCATACGTCACATCATTAATAACATTAATTAGCTGCCTCACCCTGCTACCTGTCCTACAAGAACTGCATCCATCTTATACACCGTCATACTCGTATCCCATAAAGTTCTAACAATTGCACCCTGTTCCCTGGCAAACTTTTTAAGACCATGGATTCTGTCTAACAGGACTACATCCTTTATGCAAATCATCTCATTTAAAATATTTATATAGCCTCAAACCTTTTGTTCACCCATGTAAATACACCAGAGTCAATGTTTATTGCTCTAACATCCCTTGGATTTTCTCCAGGTGCTACTTGATGTTAATGAATCACCTATGTTTAGGACATGCTGTGACCAGTCAATGCACATCATAAATGGGACACACTGAATAAAAGTACACCACCATAATTGAACTTTGTAGTGCTTCATCCTCAACTGCTTTTCCTGTCTTTCCAGCCACATAGTTGCATGCACACTGGGAAACAGGGTACTGGACTTGATGAACCTTGGCCTGACCCAGTATGGAATATCTTATGTTCTTAAAAGAGTGGGTTTGTTAGTAGAGTGTGTGTGTGCTCATCTTGAAGCTATCCCCTTGATGATCTGGCCACTCTCAGCTCAAATAAACCCATTATGACAGAATGTAGGCATAATAGGACATGAGCCTAGGAAGCAGGAACACTTATAATGTATGAGGCATGTTTCAATTGTAATATGTTCCCTCTCTACTCACAATAGCTGTGTGCATACAGTCTATTGCCCCAAGCACCCCAGGGAAGTATGCCAGCTCATGGAATTCTGACATGGTGTCATGTTGCAGCTATTCTTCCTCAGTCAAGGGAGCGATATAATATAGGGGGTGAAGTACTTTTGTCCACTAAAGAAGAGTGGGAACTCAGTGTGGTTATGTC
Organism: Ichthyophis bannanicus; assembly: GCA_033557465.1. Lineage (NCBI taxonomy): Eukaryota > Metazoa > Chordata > Amphibia > Gymnophiona > Ichthyophiidae > Ichthyophis > Ichthyophis bannanicus. The sequence goes on along the minus strand of CM066034.1, from coordinate 616,425,016 downwards.
TGATGATCTTAAAGTAGCTAAACAGGTAGAAAAGGCAACAGCAAAAGCTAGAAGGATGCTTGGATGCATAGTGAGAGGAATGGCTAGCAGAAAAAAAGGAGGCGATAGTGCCTCTGTATAAGTCTTTGTGACCTCATTTGGAGTATTGTATGCAATTCTGGATACCGCACCTTCAAAATTATATAAACAGGATGGAGTCAGTACAGAGGATGGCTACTAATATGGTTAGTGGTGTTCATTATAAAGCAAATGAGGACAGACTTACGGATCTTAAATATGTACACCTTAGAGGAAAGGCGGGATAGAGGTGATATGATTGAGATGTTTAAATACCTCCGTGGTATAAATGTACAGGGGGAGTCTCTTTCGATTGAAAGCAAGTTCTGCTATGAGGGGACATGGGATGAGGGTGAAAGAGGATAGATTCAGGAGTGATATGTGGAAATATTTCTTTACGGAAAGAGTGGTGTATCCGTGGAATAGTCTCCAGTGGAGGTAGTACAGATGAGGACAGTATCTGAATTCAAACAAACATGGGATAAACACAGAGATCTCAATAGGAAAAAAGGGGACTGTTGGAGTTGTTGATATGGAAGGACAGCCTAGATAGAAAAATGACAGAAAAAGACCACTTGGCCTATTTTCTATATTTTGATTGTGTCTTCTTAGAAAAATTCCTAGAAACCAAGTTATACTGCCAGAAATGGCTGCCTCATTAATGCCTGTTTTTGCTTCAAGAGATGTCAGGCAAGACACAGTGGTCAAAAATGCCATGGCTCTGGTGAACATCAGGTACACTGGCAGGACTCTTCCCCTTCATACAGTAGATTAAATCTACCTCATGCTGGTTACACAGGTGAACTATTGTCTTCTTATTAAATCTGAACCCATGCAAGCATTCCTTCTATGTAAAGTCCAAAAAAAAGCTTTGTTTGAACCTCTCTCTTTGGAAATCCACAGCACATTGTCAGCATCTTGCTCTCATTCATGGTAGGCACCAGCAGCAACAAGACTTATCATCAGGACCACCACTTTCCATCACCAATAAAGGCACAGGAAGCCACCTACAAAAGACAAACTCTGGTAGAGGGACACTGCAACAAAAAGAGGACACAAATACTAAAACAGGAAGACAACCATGAACAAAACACACACAAATACTGGCACAAGGACACTGCAACAAAGACACATACAACACTAACAGAGGCACACCTACAAAACACACACAAAAACAATAGCACAGGCATCCAGACACACATACACACAACGAGAAAGCTTTGGAGTATGGATGAGGATGAGAAGGGGCAGGGGGGACATTAGAGGACATTACTCCCGAGTCTATCCCCTATGTTCCCTCATAGCAGAACTTTCTTTTAATTGAAAGAAGCCCTCTTCCTGTGCATTTGTGTCATGGAGGTATTTAAAACACTTCTATCATATCTCCTCTCTCCCACCTTGCCTCTAAATTATACATATTGAGATCTTCAGATCTATCCCCATATGGTTTATCTTTATCTTTATTCACAGGATTTGATAAACCGCCCAAGCCGAGGCGTCAGGGTGGTGTACAATACAAAAAAAGGCAATGGCTACAGAACAAATAAAGTCAGAAAGGAACGCCAGAAATAATAGGACAGAGAGGGACAGAGAGAAGACAGAAAACAAAGGAGGTCCATAAAGTGGAAAGGATGACGGTAGACGGGATATACACAAGGGAAGGGGCGAGTAAGGAATTTGAAGGGGTGCTACGAAGAGTGGGGGGTGCGGCTGGGGGGCAGAGCACCATCGGCAGGAGGGGAAAGATCAAAGGCTTGACAGAAGAGATGGGTTTTGAGAAGAGCTCTAAAGCGAGGGTGGGACAGTTCAATACGGAGAGAAAGAGGGAGCGAGTTCCATAAGGCAGGGCCGAGAAAGAAGAATGTGGAATGGCGAGTGAGTTCCAGATGTGCCTGAGAGGGGGAGGGGAGGAAGAGGTGGTTACCGTGCGCTGAGCGAAGAAGGCGTGGGGAGGGTAGAAGATGAATGATGTCAGCCAAGTACTGGGGGGTGCTAGAATGAAGGGCTCTGTGCGTGATGATGAGTAATTTGTAAATGAATCTGAACTTCACCGGAAGCCAGTGAAGGGCGAAGAGGCAGGGAGTGATGTGAGCACAGGCGGGAGAGCAGGAGATGAGACGGGCCGCAGTATTTTGGACTAATTGGAGACGGCGAAGCTGGGAGGAGGGGAGGCTGGCGTAGATAGCATTACAGTAATCCAGACGTGTGATCACCAGTGACAAAACCAGAGTGACAACAGACGAAGGGGGGAAAAATGAGCGAACAGCCCTTATCTGATGGAGATGAAGGAAGGAAGTATGTATAACAGAGGAGATGTGTTGGTGGAAGGAAAGAGAAGAGTCCAAGGTGACACCCAGGTAACGAAGAGTTGATACCAAAGGGATAGGGCGGGAGGACATAGAAGGGGACAAAGTTTATAACAAAGATCACTGATCATTGTGGTTACTACTCTCTGCATTGACTCCATCCTTTTTATATCTTGTTGAAGGTGTGATCTTCAGCATTGCACACAATACTCCAACCGAGGTCTCACCAAAGACAGACAGAGGCACTATCACCTCTTTTTTTTCTGCTGGCCTTTCCTCTCCCTATGAACCCAAACATACTTTTGGTTTTCACTGTTGCCTTTTCTACCTGCTAGGCACTTTAAGATCATCAGAAAACATCATGCCCAGGTTCTGCCCTTATTTCATAGAGAGAAGTACTTCACCTCTTATATTGTACTGCTCCCTTGGATTTTGGCAGTCCAAATGCATGGCCCTGCATTTTTTAGCGTTAAATCTCAGATGTGAAATTCCACAATTCTTCAAGCTTAGCTAGATCCCTCCTCATGTAATCTTCTTTCTCAGTGTCTGCTCGATTGCAGATTTTGGTACTATCTGCAGAGGCAAACCTTACCTGACAGCCCTTCTGCAATATCACTAACAAAAATGTTAAGAATTGGAACAATGACAGATCCCTATGGCACCACACTGGTAACATCCTTTTCTTCAGAGTGAGCTCCATTTACCTGTACTCTGTCACCTCCTACTCAACCATTTATTAACCCATTCAGTCACTTTAAGGTCCATCCCTAGGGTGCTCAATTTATTTATAAGTCACAGGTACAGAACTTCATCAAATGCTTTACTGAAATCTAAGTACATCACATCTACGTAGGGCTCTCCCTCAGTCAAACTCTCTGACTGGTCACCCAGTCAAAGAAATCAATCAGATTTGTCTGACAAGACCTGCCCCCAGTAAACCCATGATGCCTCGCATCCTATAATCCATTAGACTCCAGAAATCTCACTATCCTCTGTTTTAACAGAGTTTCCATTAATTTACTCACCACAGAGGTCAAACTAACCAGTCTGTAGTTCTCAAGCTCATCCTTACTTCTGCTTTTGTGTTAAAAGGACCACATATGCCTTTCTCCAGTCCTTTGGGACCACAGATCTTTTCCAGTCAGTTGGCCATTAATTTGTCTTCCAAATTTACTAGCAGAGCCTTGTAAGTATGATAACAGCTTCATCCAATTGCTGTAATACTTAAATGGGAATGCCATCAATGCCCAGTGCTTCGATCTTTAATAAGGCTTTCAGTGCTGCTTCACCTTTGCTTTTCATCACCAATGTTTTCTGATCATAAGTTACAGGTTAAAAGGGCTGTTGGTCCACTTGATCTTTATAGTATAATGACCGACTAGAAAAGATGTGTGTTTATACCAATACTGAAGAAAGGTGACCCGGCTGACTGTGAAATTATTGCACAATTGCTCTAATCCCATATGCCAGCAAGATTCTACTCAAGATCATTCAGCAGAGACTACAACCATACCTGGAACAAGAGCTGCCTTAAGTGAAAGCAGGGTTCCAGAAAGGGTGAGGAACGAGAGACACTGCCGCAGATGTGAGATGGATCCTTGAAAAGGCAAAAGAATACCAAAAGGATATCCATATGTGTGTTTATTGACCATTACAAGGCTTTTGACTGTGTAAACCATGAGAAATCTGGACCACATTAAGAAGCATGGGTGTACCAGAACACCTAATAATTCTCTTACACAACCTTTACATTGATCAAGAAGCAACAGTTTGAACAGAATTAGGAGAAACAGAATGGTTTAAAATCAGCAAAGATATACAACAAAGCTGCATTCTTTCCCCCTACCTCTTTAATTTATATGCAGAGCAAATCATCAGAGAAGCAGGATTGTATGAAGACAACCAAGGTGTGACGATTGGTGGAAGACTCAACAACCACCTTTGCTATGCTGATAATACAGCATTACTGAATGAAAGTGAAGACGATCTGAAACATTTGCTTCTCAAGATCAGGGAACATAGTCTTAAAATGAGTCTCCACCTTAACGTTAAGAAGACAAAGATCCTGACAACTGGCAAAAATCAATAAGTTCATCACTGATGGAGAAGAAATTGAAATTGTTGATCCAAGTTAGTTAAAGAAAGAACTATCAATAAAGAAAGGACTAGCAGTCAAGAAATCCGACAATGTATTGCTTTTGGTAGAATGGCTATGAAGGACCTATACAAGATTCTCAAAAGAAGTAATGTCTCCGTCCATACAAAGATTTGAATTGTCCAGGCCATGGTATTTTCAATAACTTCATATGGATGTGAAAGTTGGACAGTGAAAAAGATAGATAGGAAGAAAATTGAGGCCTTGGAATTATGGTGCTGGTAAAGAATACTGTGTATATCATGGACTTCCCAAAGAACAAACCAAACAGAAAAATCAGATACCTATCACCAGGTTAAACTGAACAATATGAAAACAAAAAACCTGGAGATCAAAGAACAAACCAGTCAATACTAGAGGAGATCAAACCTAAGCTTTCCTGAGAAGCTCAGATGACAAATCATTCACAGAGAGATCATTAGAGAAAGACATCATACTTGACAAGGTAGGTGGTCACTGTAAAAGAGGAAGACTGTCAATAAGATGATCAATACAATAACAGCAGCTATTGATACCACTCTATTAACAATGAGCCACTTGGCCGAAGACTGAACAGAGGGTTGCCAGGAGTCACCATCAACTCGATGGCACTTAACAACAACTGGGAGCACTCCCAACTCTAAAGAAGCATTGAAAAGGTCAGAGAGTGAAATTGCTAGAACTTCCCCAAGTTCCTTCAATACTCTCAGATGTATCCCATCTGGCCCCATTGTTTTGTCTACTTTTAGTTTAACTAGTTCCTCATGAACACAGTCTTTTGAAAATTGTTTAAGATCCCCTTCACTTCTTTCCTATTTGTGGGCATTTTCTGAGGTTCTGCTCCGGGATCTGTGAATACAGAACAAAAATATTTGTTAAGCAATTCTGCTTTATCCTCATCAGCTTCTACATATTCCTCCCCTTCACTCTTGAGTCTGACAATACCACTTTTGCACTTCCTCCTCTAACTAATATATCTGAAAAATATCTTAGCCAATACAATAAAATAGGGGGATAATTCTTCTTCTTTTTGTATCTTTGCTTTCCTAGCTTCTCTAAAATTTTCTCAAATATAGATGCTTGTCTTCCTCTCTGTGATCTCTTGTATTTTATGAAGGTCCCCTCTTTTTCTTCACCTTTTCAGCTACTTCTTTTAACCACCATAGTGGCCTCCTTTTCTTTTGGTTAGTAGCCTAATGGTTAGAGCACTGGCTTGGGAACCAAGGGACCAGGGTTCAAGTCCTACTAGCACTCCTTGTGCCTTGGGAAAGTCACTTAACCCTCCATTGCCTCAGAAAAATGCAAGTTATCAATGTCCCTGTTTAATGTACATTACCAAGTCACTTGGTTTGCAGCTTGTTGTGCTGTGAGGGCTTGCGTGCATCGGTGATGCTGAGAGCTAAACTATCGGTAGTTTAACTACTGGCAGGGTATCCCAAGATGGACAGGTCTCAGCTGAGGTGCCAGACCAAGACAAACCACCCATCTGGGCAGCAGCAGAATGGGACAGTGTTGACGGCAGAGTATCACATTTTTGTGACAACGGCAACACCACCAAACTTTAACTACACGGAAGAAAGGCCCGGCAATCTACTTCTGTATCTTGCCATGAAAACCCAATGGACAGTTACAACAAAACAAATTGTGCTATGGTGCTGGAAGATGAGACCCCCAGGTCGGAAGGCACTCAACTAGCTACTGGGGAAGAGCTGAAGACTTTTCAGAGTAAAGCCAGCATTTATGATGTGGTTGAATCAAAGCCCTGGGGATGTCTGACTGCTGATGTAGCTGCGCATGAAATGAGAGTCAGAAGCTGTAAAGATGTCTTACACATTGGAACATGGAACGTATGAAGCATGAACCAAGGGAAGTTGGAGGTGGTCAAGAATGAAATGGAACGTGTACAACTTGATCTGTTGGGTGTCAGCGAACTGAAATGGACTGGCATGGGGCACTTTGTATCAGATGATCACATGGTCTACTATGCTGGAAATGAAGGACAAAGAAGAAATGGTGTTGCATTTATAATAAAGAAGAAACTTGCAAGAACTGTAATGAAATACAATGTAGTCAGTGAACACTTAATCTCTATTCATCTACGAGGATTGCCTATCAACACAACTAAAATTCAAGTATATGCCCCAACAACAGCTGCAGAAGAGAATGAAATTGAAGAGTTCTATGAACAAGTACAAGCTGAAATTGACAGAACATGCAAACAGGATATCCTGATAGTCATGGGTGACTGGAACGCAAAAGTTGGCAACAAAGAAGAAGGCAAAGTAGTTGGAAAATATGGACTTGGCAACAGAAATGAAGCTGGAGAAAGACTGATAGATCATTGGTCTTGCAGAATTCTATTCATCTCAAACACCTTCTTCCAGCAACACAAGCAGCGACTGTACTCATGGACTTCACCCAATGGATTGTATAAAAATCAAATTGACTACATCTGTGGAAGTCAACAATGGAAAAGCTTTGTAACATCAACAAAGACAAAACCTGGAGCTAACTGTGGTACAGATCATCAACTACTAGTATGCAAACTCAAGCTAAAGTTGAAAAAGAGCAAACCACTCATGAATGCAGCAAAATATGACCTTGAGAATATACCACTGGAATTTAAAGACTGCCTGCAAAATCGATTTGCTGCTTTAGATACAAATGACAGAGCTCCGGAAGAGTTATGGAATGACATCAAGAAGGTTGTGTTGAAAGAAAGCGAGAAGTCTCTACAAAAGGTGAAAAAGCAAAAACGGCCAAAATGGATGACGGAAGAAACTCTGAAAATTGCCCAGAAACGCAGAGAAGCTAAAGCCAGAGGAGAAAGAAAGACAATCGCAGAACTCAACAGAGATTTCCAACGTGCAGCAAGACAGGACAAGGAAAAGTACTACAATGACACTTGCAAGGAAATAGAAGCAGAAACTATTAGAGGAAGAACAAGATCGGCTTTCCTAAAGCTACGAGAGTTAAAGAAAAAGTTCCAGCCTCGAATTGGAATGTTACTAGATGCTCAAGGTTCTATGTTGAATGATGCTCAGAAGATCAAGAAAAGGTGGAAGGAATATACAGAGTTTTTATATGATAAAGATTAAGTGGACCAACAGCCGTTTCAACCTGTACCTTATGATCGGGAACCATTGGTGATGAAAGAAGAAGTTGAAGCAGCATTGAAAGTCTTATCAAAGAACAAAGCACCAGGCATTGATAGCATTCCCCTAGAAGTATTACAACAATCTGATGCAGCTGTTACCGTACTCACAAGGCTCTGCCAAGAAATATGGAAGACAACATCATGGCCAACTGACTGGAAAAGATCTGTGTTTATACCAATACTAAAGAAAGGTGATCCAACTGACTGTGGAAATTATCGCACAATCGCTCTGATCCCACATGCCAGCAAGATTCTACTGAAGATTATTCAAAAGAGACTACAACCATACCTGGAACAAGAACTACCTGAAGTGCAAGCAGGGTTCAGGAAAGGGCGAGAAATGAGAGACATCATTGCGGATGTGAGATGGATCCTTGAAAAGACTAAAGAATACCAAAAGGATATCTATTTGTGCTTTATCGACTACAGCAAGGCTTTTGACTGTGTAAACCATGAGAAACTCTGGGCCACATTAAGAAGCATGGGTATACCAGAACACCTGATCGTTCTCTTGCGCAATCTGTACATTGATCAAGAAGCAACAGTTCGAACAGAACAAGGAGAAACAGAATGGTTTAAAATAAGCAAAGGTGTAAGAAAAGGCTGCATACTTTCCCCCTACCTGTTTAATTTATATACAGAACAAATCATCAGAGAAGCAGGATTGTATGAAGACAACAGAGGTGTGAAGATTGGTGGAAGACTCATCAACAACCTTCGCTATGCTGATGATACCACATTACTGGCTGAAAGTGAAGATGATCTGAAACATTTGCTTCTCACAATCAAAGAACATAGTCTCAAAATGGGCCTGCACCTTAATGTAAAGAAGACAAAGATCATGACAACTGGCATAATCAACAGGTTCATCGTTGAAGGAGAAGAAATTGAAATTGTGAACAACTTTAACCTACTTGGATCAACTATCAATAAAGAAGCAACAAGCAGTCAAGAAATCAGACGACGCATTGCTCTTGGCAGAATGGCTATGAAAGACCTAGATAAGATTCTCAAGAGCAGAGATGTCTCTCTCCATACAAAGATTCGACTTGTTCAAGCCATGGTATTTTCAGTAACATCATATGGAGGTGAAAGCTGGACAGTGAAAAAGACAGATAGGAAGAAAATTGATGCCTTTTAATTATGGTGCTGGCGGCAAATACTGTGTATACCATGGACTGCCCGAAGAACAAACCAGTCGGTACTAGAGGAGATCAAGCCTAAGCTTTCTTTAGAAGCTCAGATGACAAGACTTCGACGTTCATACTTTGGACACATCATGCGAAGAAAGAGATCATTAGAGAAAGACATTATGCTTGGCAAGATAGAAGGTCAATGCAAAAGAGGAAGGCCAGCAATGAGATGGATCGATACAATAACAGCAGCTACGGGTACCAGTCTGTCAACAATGAACCGCCTGACTGAAGACCGAACACAATTTAGGCTAGCTATCCAGAGGTCGCCATGAGTCGACTCCGACTCGACCGCACTTAACAACAACAACCAAGTTTAAGTTACAATGTAAACTGTTTTGATTGAAATGATAAAGTGGTATTAAAAAACTTAAATAAATATTTACCTTTCTAACAAAAAAGTTTGCTGCCCTTAAAAATATCCCCTTTCAGTTTTTCTCATTGCTTTTCTACAATCCCCAGCTGTTCCCATCCCACTAACTACTCGAAGTATTGTTCCCATCTTAGCAAAATTAGTTTTCCTAAAGTCTAAGACCCTTGCTATTGAATGTACTTTATCAGCCCTAGTCCTAACATTGAACCACATCATCTGGTGATCACTGGATGCAAGATGATCTCCCATGATATCAGAAGAAACACTTTCCCCACTGGTAAGCACAAGGTCCTGTATGGCCCCTTCATGTGTGGGTTCTGTTGCCAGTCGCTGAAATAGTTCTCTCTGCAGAGAATCCAGGATATCCTTACTTCTAGATGACACCGCAGCAGGAATGTGCCAATCAATATCCGGCATATTCAAATCACTTATCAGTAGCACATCTCCTTTCATAGCAATACTGTGTATGTCTTCTATTAAATCTTTGTAGGGCAGGAATGAGGTTGCAGAGGGTTCAAGAAGGCAGGGAAGAAGCAAATATAGTCTGAAGAGAAATGAGGATTGACCACACAATGAAATATCGAAGAGCACTAAGCACCAGTCAACACTCCAGGTCAAAAAATGCATCTTTTCATTCTGGTTGATCCATGTAGTACGTGTAAATGCTGGTGTCAACTTTTGATGTCAAATACACATATGATGCTTACAGAATATACTGTATGCATGTACTTTGTCACCCCAAACACGTCTCTTTTGATGGTGCCTATATATACACTTGTTTCAATCCCTTATAAAATAGCACCTAGTGCATTGCTCACTATATCCACGCCTATATGCCCAAACTAGGCACAGATACCTACAGTATGTTTCATAAAATTACTCCCAATGTATAAGCATATGCCATTAAATAAAAGCATACATACATTAGAGTAAACAAATATACATTTACACCTTCGCAGCATCTATAATTGCGTGTGATCATTGGTGAGCCTATTTTATAACATCATATTAGCTGCCTGTGTCGCTTTTGTAAAATATCAATTCAAAAAGTCATCAGTGAATATTGTCCCCTGCCACCAGATGAATACATTATTGTTGAGCTAAACATACAGGAACAGCGAGAGAAACAACTCCCTGCTCAAAAGTATGTAACACCCATTTTTTTGAAAAACAATTTTATAAAGAGATATTTGATAAACATATCTTAAGATCTGACTGCCTGCTTTAAACAGAAACAGCTGACTCTGATCACATCAAGCAGCCCATTACTGGATCGTGAGCAGGCCATTCTCTGGCTGACCTGCCTGCTCCAATCAGGGCTGGGGGAGGAGACTTCCTACCGGTCATCAGCTGCCACCATCTGGCGCACCTGTGCCTTGGGGCCCATACCTGAGGACCACGCCAGAGGGCCCTTTGGCGTGGCCCTTAGCCACTTCCAGCGACATTGCCTCGTCTGGTATACAGGACAATCTGAACTGTGCTCTCTCTACTTTGTGACTTTCTCGTGCTCCATAACCTATTGATTCAAATTTCTCCCAACCCTATGTTATGATTCTATAATTACATTTGATTTGCCCTTCTTGTCTCTCTTGTACTCTGCTGCTCCTTTCCTCCTCTTATCAGGTACGTTAATCACAAGTCTTATAATGTTATAATGAGGCCTTTACATAATCTAGTGAACCTTATCTATGTCTTACCTATTTCTGGTCTCCCTAGGCTTACTTCTCACTCTCTTAGGCTTCCTGCGCTCCCTAAATATTTCTCTCACGTTAGGTCTAGGTCTTCTCGCAACATTTCCAACCTTGTTCAGATTCCTCTCCTCTCCCCGTCTGCTCTTTCCTTCTCTTGTGCCTTATGGAACGTTAATTCTATCTCTAATAAACTTGCTTTTGTACATGACCTTTTTATTTCCCGCTCATTTCACTTCCTTGCCTTAACTGAGACCTGGCTTCTTTCTGATGACACCGCTTCTATTGTCGCTCTTTGTCATGGCAGCTATAAGTTTTCCCACACTCCTCCTGGACTTGGTGGGGGTACTGGGTTTCTGTTGACTCCCTCTTGTCACTTCCAGACCCTCATGCCACCTCACTCTCATTCCACTCTCTCCTTTGAACTCCACTCCATTCGCCTCTTCACTCCTCTTCCTCTCCGAGTAGCTGTTATCTATCGTCCTCCTGACATTTCCATCTCTACTTTTCTTTCTGATATTTGATACTTGGCTTTCTACCTTTCTTCTCCCTTCCTTTGCCACTCTTATTCTTGGTGACTTTAACATTCATGTTGACAACCCCTCTGATCCCCTTGCTTTAAAGCTTCTCTCCCTTACCTCCTCACATAACCTTCAACTCTGTTCCACTGCCCCCACTCGCCAACATGGTCACTGCCTTGACTTAATTTTCTTCTCTTACTGCTCACCCTCCAATTTCTGTAACTCTATCCTTCCCTTGTCCGACCACCACCTTTTAAGCTTTACTATTCATCATCCCCCACCCCAGCCTCATCCTGGCTGCACTAACCTATTTAGAAACCTCCTTGCTATTGATCCTTTAGCTCTTTCCTCCACTATTTCCTCATCGCTTTCATCCACTCTGGTTTCTAAATCTATTGACCTCTTATTTATTTTTATTTACATTCTCTTATATACCGCGCTATTCTGCATCAGTGCGGTTTACATTGAACAAACTGAAATTACATTGAACAGGGCATTATAACTTGGAGATAACTATTTTACAGGGAACTTATAAAACTGCACTCTCCTCTACCCTTGATGCTTTTGCCCCCCCTCATCCCACGTCCTGTTAGGCGTTCTTCTCCCCAGCCCTGGCTCTCCCCCACTGCCCATTATCTGCGCTCTTTTGCCCGCTCTACTGAGCGTGCCTGGCTCAAATCCCGTTCTTATCCTGATTTTCTCCACTTTAAATTCATGCTCTTCTCCTTCCAATCAGCCATTGCACTTTTCAAACAAATCTACTTCATCCATCTGACTAACTCTCTCTCCTCTAATCCTCGTTGTCTCTTTAGCACACTCAATTCTCTCCTTAGTGTGCCTCCACCCCTGATTCCTCCCTCCCTTCCTGCCCAAACCTTGGCTGACTACTTCGAAGACAAAATCCGCACGATCACCCTCCAGTTCCCCTCCTCCCCCTATTTTCCAATTCTCCCCTCCCCCCCTACTTCTGCTTCCCTTTCTTCCTTCTCTATGGTCTTTGATGAGGAAACATCACTCCTTCTCTCTTCCTCCAAACTTACTACCTGCTCTTCTGATCCCTTCCCCACTCATCTCCTTAGCTCCATCTTTTCAACTATTGTCCCTCCTATTTCTCATATTCTTAACCTCTCTCTCTCTCTCTCTCTCTCCACTGCAACCTTCCCTTCTGATTTCAAGCACGCCGTGGTTACACCCCTCCTCAAAAAACCCTCACTTGATCCCACCTGTCCTTCTAAACTATCGACCCATCTCTCTCCTTCCTTTTATCTCTAAACTACTTGAGCGTGCAGTCTACCACCGTTGTCTTGATTTCCTCTCCTCTCATGCCCTCTTGGATCCTTTACAATCCAGCTTCCGTCCCCTACACGCCACTGAAACAGCTCTTACTAAGGTCTCTAATGATTTGTTCCTGGCTAAGTCCAAAGGCTTCTACTCTGTCCTCATTCTTCTTGATCTATCTGCTGCCTTTGACACTGTTGACCATAACCACCTTCTTATCACCCTGTCCTCACTTGGTTTCAAAGACTCTGTACTATCTTGGTTCTCCTCCTATCTCTCCCATCGCTCTTTCAGTGTGTTCTTCGGTGGCTCCTCCTCTTCAACCCCACTACCTGTAGGTGTTCCTCAGGGTTCCGTCTTAGGTCCGCTCCTCTTTTCTCTCTATACCCAATCCCTTGGTGCCCTTCTCTCTTCCCATGGCTTTCACTATCATCTCTATGCCGATGACTCTCAAATCTATCTTTCTGCACCTGTTATCTCCTGAAATCCAGTCTAAGATCTCACTCTGCCTCTCCGACATTGCTACCTGGATGTCCTACTGCCGCGTAAAACTAAACATGGCCAAAACTGAACTCCTTATCTTTCCCCCATATGCCTCTCCTCCTCTTTCCCCTTTCTTTCTCTCTGTGGATAACTCTGTAATCCTCCCTGTCTCTTCAGCACGTAACCTTGGTGTTATTTTTTGATTCCTCTCTTTCTTTCTCTCCACATATCCAGCTCATTGCTAAAACATGCCATTTCTTTCTATACAATATCTGCAAAATTCACCCTTTCCTCTCTGTTGATCCCACTAAGATGATTGTCCACCCCTTAATCACCTCCCATCTTCATTATTGTAACCTTCTCCTTGCCGGCCTCCCTGTGAGCCACCTCTTTCCTCTTCAGTCAATTCAACACTCCGCTGCTCGACTTATTTTCCGCCAGTCTCGGTTTTCCCACATCACTCCTCTCCTCATCTCGCTTCATTGGCTTCCCATCCATCTCCGTATACAATTTAAACTTCTTCTCCTAACCTATAAATGTATTCACTCTTCTGCCCCCCCCCAGTACCTTTAGTCTCTTATCTCTCCTTATACCCCCTCTCAGTTACTTCACTCTTCTAATTAGTCTTTGTTTATCTGTGCCCTTTACTCGTACTGCCAATTCCAGACTTCGCTCCTTCCAACTGGCAGCACCCTTTGCTTGGAATAGTCTTCCTATCTCTGTGCGCCAGGCGTCCTCCTTGCCCATTTTCAAGTCCAGACACAAATCCCACCTCTTCACTACTGCTTTTTGTTCCTGTCTTGCCCTATCTTGATCTCTCCATCAACTTTTGTTTACTTTGTCCTGTAAATTTTGTTATTTGTATTTTGTAACTTATTTTGTATTCTGTCGTATTAGATTGTGAGCTCTGATGAGCAGGGACTGTCTCTCTTGTATGTTTGTACAGCGCTTCATATGTTGTGGCACTATATAAGTGTTTATTAATAATAATAATAATAATAATAATAATAATATTAATTAATCCTCGGCTGAGGATACCACTCAGTCAATAAGATTACATACCTTTCAGCAGGGAGTTGTTTCTCTCGCTGTTCCAGTATGTTTAACCTGACAATAATGTATTGATCTGGTGGCAGGGGACAATATTCACTGAAGACTTTTTGAATTGATGTATGCTAGTGTCATCGGTTACATTGAGGTTTCTATTCTGAATTTCTTTTATAAAATAGGCATGAATTAGGTGCCTTTTGACATTTCATTTACTGTAGGTACCCTGTTGTAAAATTCAACAATTTGGGGGGAGAACTGTATTAAGTAATGAAGAAAAGCAAAAATATTGATACTAATCAGGAGTTGGAGTCACAGAGCAGATTTTGGAATACAAAGCCTAGTTGGAATAAGAAGAGTATAAATAGTCAGGGCAGCAGTTTTTTATTCTTTCCAGCCCTATTGAAGTTAGAAAGGATTTGCCTACTGCACCTGCCCACCACAATTTAGGAATTTGATATTCCACCTTCCATAGATTAACCATCAAGCTTTATGTTTAAGAAATGAGAATATATTTTCAAACCAGAGTTTCAGTTTGATTTATGAATCCAGATAGAAAGACAACTGTAATAAATGTCATACACGATCATAATCTGTGATCCCCACAGAGTTATCTGCTTGTCATATTTTCTCTTAAAGTATATTGCAGCTCAAAACATTTCAATTATTTTACATTTTGCTGGCATTCACGCAAATGCTTCCACTGAAATGAATAAACTTGGCCATAGGAGATGTACATCTAGACTTATTTTATTCAAGTTGTTTGTTTCTTAAATCATCTTCAAATAGTGAAGATCCAAATGAAGCATACTGTAAGCTATCTCACTTAACATCAAAGCTGTCTAAACTCGGTTGGCCGATATTCAAAGTAGATTATATAGTCAGTGACGAGTGGCACATACATAACTCACTTAGTTCTGGATTTTCAATAGTTATACATTTAAAATTGGACCATAAAACTGAATCATTAAACAAGTTGTATCAGAATAAAAAAGGGCAGCACTGAAGTAGGACAAAGTTGGCTTACGTACTTACATTATGGGGTATGTTTACTAAAGTGCGTTAATGCGATTCGCGGTAGGAGCCGCGGTAGAGACTGAAACCCCAAATAAGGACATGGGCGGTACATTGTTACCCGCAATGCGCGTTCCAAAAACTAACGAGCGTGACAGGGCGCAATGGCGCGTCACCGCGCGTAACTGAGCGTTAATCCCAAGAAGGCCTACAGATACAAATCACAGAAACAGAGCTGTAGCACAATGGTTACCTCACTGACCGCTGTCACAGGCAGCATGGGTTTGAATCCCCTGGGTTCCACAGTATGCCCAATGCAGAAGGCTCGGCCAGGCACCATCCTGTACATTACATAGGGAATGAGGAGGCAAGTTTTTTTACGTCCAGTAGTGTTGCCAGCAAACACACCCTCACAGTGGTGCAACCAAAGGTGCTGCAGATGGCACCCCATAATGCACCACACAGGCCACATTATAAAGTGCACTGTCCACAGAGGCACACCAAAATGTCCCCTATAGAACACCATATTAGGCAACTTAAAGGGCGCCAGATAAGGTGCCGCATGGGGCGCCTTATGAGGCACTGTAAGGTTATATTATGCTGTGGGGGTTTCACTGGCAGCACTAATGTGCATTAAAAATATACAATGCTGCACACAGCCCATTAAAAGAAGCCCACTATGGGTCTGAGCCCATGACCACTGGCCCCACAGGCCGTGAAGGAACCACCGGGCTGCAGCCCCATAGCTGCCAACAACCCCCTGGCTGGCAACTGAAGGGCATCAGGACACCACCCAAATGGCCCGCTGTGTTGGCCAGGATCTGTCCCAATGCAAACATACCCATGGTGCAATGCACATGCAGATCAGCAGTCCAGAGATGAACACAACAAGGGTTATGTACCCACACAGCCCCCTGGCACAGTAGGGCGAAATGACTGTGTGTGTCACTGGCACATAGTAGCAACAGACAGTAGCCCAACAGGGTGCCCCATAAGAATTTAGAAAAGGTGTCAACTAAGGCAGCATGATCCATAGCATAATGGTTAAGACACTGGCAGATGGTGCAAGGTCTGTGAGTTCAAATCCCCCTGTGGCCCCAAAGACAAAAGCTGCCTGCAACTTTACCCTCCACAAACCATAGTCAGTGATGTGGATAACCTGTCAGCACTCAGTTGAACCCATAGTTACTCCCCATTTTTTGTCGGCCATAACCAACCTGAGAGGTGGGAGAAAATGCCCACCTCCCCTCATTGGGAGGGCCCATTTAATCAAGTGAGCCGCAGCCCACAAAAGAAGAAAATAGTGTGAATTTGCATCCAGAACCGTGTCTGAGATATGTACAACGTCAAATATATCCACAAATCATGTAATTAAGGAAATAAAACCTCAAACCGTGCTGGAAACAAGGCAGGTAAGAACCGAATTGTCTTGCCATCGTACCCCTGCAGGAAACCCCACCACGCCATGCATTGGTCGGTCCAACTCTGGGCCCTGTATCATGTGAATGTGTACCTGTCATGCGGGTGTATCTGTGGATGAGTCTGCGACATTACCCGCACAACAATTTAGTGATGTCAGAAGCAGCTTGTTATGTACGTCGAACAGGTTCTGCTGTCAAACACACACTCACAGGGCTATACCCTGAGGGTGCTGCATAGGGCATCCTACAAGTCACACCAGAGGGTAAAGGTAAATGTGCACTGTCTGCCAGGGCACCCTATAGGGCGTGTTACAGAGAGCCCCATAGGTCATGCCATAGGGTTCCCGATGAGGCACCATGAGGATTCTGCACTGTGAGGGTGGTGCTGCTGTCAGCACCAATGTAAAGTAAAACTATAAGATGCCCCCCAAACAAACAATCCATCTGTGGGCTGAAACCCATGACATAGGGGTCCCCACAGGTAATGAAGTAGCTAGTAGCCCATATTGTCAGTGCAAATTACACAGTCCCAAGAATGAGGCGGCCAGCCCATGGAGCTGAACTGTGAAATGCTACAAACCCCCACACCATATCCACAGCAATTGCACTATGCACATACAAAGAATGCCTGTCAATGAAACAAAACAAGGTCTCAGCAAACAAGGGCATATGGCAAACACAATCAAGACCAAGGCCAAGATCATTACCAAATATAAAAGGTCCAATAACATCACAGACCTGTTTCATAAACCGAAAGGCACTGTCAAAAGCAAAAGCAAACACGAACATACTATGCATATGTGGAGAAAGAATATGCAGATGGCTGTACCACCAGAACCAATAACCCCCTAACTGGGCAAAGAAAAGGCGCCATGTCACCACCCGAAGTGCCTGCTGGGGGGTAAGGATATGGGTGAAAGCAACAACACTCATGGTGCACTGCACATGTACATCAGCAGTCCCGAGATGAACATAGGAGGGGGTAGGCACCACCACAGCGCCTGCCCTTGAAGGGAGAAATGAATTTGTGCGTCACTGCCATAGAACAGCAAAAGACAGTAGCCCAACAGTGTGCCCAAGAAGAAGTGCGAAAAAGGCGACCAGTATGGTCCCGAGAAGGGTGCCCCATGCTAGGTGCAATATGAGGTATACAGGGATAAGAGTGTGCAGATGGAACCCTGGCCATAGAACCATATGGCACGGTGCCCCAAAAAGGGTATGTGGGCCAAGGTCAGTGTGCCCTAGGGACTGCAAGTGGTGTCTGCAGGACCTGCGTGGAACAGAGACAGATGTAGTAGTAACACCACACAGAACCCACAGTAAAGACAATGAACAGGTGATTGACAGAGGGAGAGTAGGGAGTCACTGGACCCTCACCCCTGTGGACATCCCATGTGTCTGGAAGCAGCGCGGACAAACATGGTGCTGACAACAGCAACCCACCAAAGGTTGTTGGCACCCTAGAGTACTAGAAAAAAAGTGTGTGGCAGCTGAGGAGAAAATGTGTCACCCAGTGGAGGCGGAGGTGGCCAGAGGAGTGGGTCTGCCACGCAGAACAGGCACAGGCCCGCCAAGAACACAGAGATGCAATGCAGACAAGGGTAGCAGTGTAGGATACGGGGTGACAGTGCACAGCAACATACAGGACATGTCACATCACACTGATGCAGATAGATGGACCAAAGGATGGTCCCCAACTGTGATGAGGATGATAAGAGCGGCCAGGACCTAAAAGCCAAGAGATGACTGTTACAGCGACCACAGGTACCAGTGCAGGAAAGGCAGCAAAACAGGGGAACAGAGAGAGTGAAAAGCATGAACACTAGGATGGAAAG
Organism: Ichthyophis bannanicus; assembly: GCA_033557465.1. Lineage (NCBI taxonomy): Eukaryota > Metazoa > Chordata > Amphibia > Gymnophiona > Ichthyophiidae > Ichthyophis > Ichthyophis bannanicus. The sequence goes on along the minus strand of CM066034.1, from coordinate 616,406,509 downwards.
CGCTGCAGAAAGAGAATAACTACAGTAACACCAGTAGGCATACAGAAATGGATGCAGACAGGACCACAGCATGTCACCATACAAAAACACAGCTGTGTGACAGGTGAGGGCACCCCAAAGACTAACCAAGATGCAGTACACATTCTGAGCAGGGGTCCACAGCCAACATCACAGTCCACAGGTGGGATGGGAGGCACATATGAACAGTTCCACACACGCCCCAGGAAATATAATGCAGTGTAAACCAAATGCAATATATCAGGGGAGCGACACATGAGGGCTGGAAGGGTCCAGGCCAATGGAAAGCCATGTGGATGGGCTGTGTCCATGGACAATCGACCGTAAGAGGAGCATGTGCATGACCAACCAGTGCAGTGATGTCGCACGGACCAACCGGCAGCAGCAGTCCCAATAAACAGGCAGCCCAGTCACATGCCCCACCACAGGAGGGAAACTAGGAAGAGTCAAGACAATGTGGCACACAGGCCGCAAAAAGGCCACACTGACATGCACAGCTCAACCATGGAAGGGTGGGCGTAGATGTGATGGGGCTGCACACAGCATATGGGCAAAGAAGCATCTAACAAGGAAGGAAACGATCAATGCCAGGTGTCCCCCAAACTAGCAACCCCCGAGTGGCAATGAAACTGGGTGACCAACACCCCACTTATCCAAAACATCAAAAGTGCAAACAGTCGTCCACAAAGGGCAGTCACCATACCCAAGCAGCGAATGTATCCTGCATCCCGGTGCACCATATGACCTGTAGAAAGACATGGGTCCTGTGTCGCTGCCCCCATTGCCAGCACACACCCAATCCATTTTGCCAGTGCACCCAACTGTTGCTACCTGTTGAGCCTACATACCCTGAGCACCCCCCACTGGTGCAAACCCAAATCCTATGCCGCATCTCATCCGCAGTCACTAACATACAGTTCTATGTGATGTGAAGGGCTCCAAAATGACATGTCCCCACAGTGTCCGCACCCACCGTATGCACAGCAATCACCATACCCAGCCACCAAAAGAACATGGAGAAAGCATGCAGAGTGACAAGGCAACATGCCATGTCGACAGTTATATATCATGGCCACATAGTCATGTACAACTCACCCCCCCCCCCCTTTACTGCAAGAAACAAAATACACAGACAGTCCATGGCAGCAACGGGGGCCCAGTCCCCCCAGTGACATTCAAAATATGCCAGCAATGAGTTTGAGGAGAAGGCCTGTGTCCAAATTGCAGAGGCCCCTATCCCTGTGGCAACAACAACCAGGGACAGTCTCACAGGGGTGCTGTGTCCACGCACATATGGATGACGGGATCTCCAGATGCAGTGTAGCAGATGTGTCATGTATGTTGTCTGTGTCCTGTGTGAAGATATGTAGATATCAGGAAATGGAATGCCACACCAAACCACGGCCCCTGTAGGTCTGAAAGGAGACAGTCAGATAGAAAGAGGTCACCCAAGAATGCATACATACCACCACATGACATGGCCACAACACTGGGCACAGTGCACATGGACCACTGCAGGAGAGGTCTCTGAAGACCAGAACCCCATCCCAATATGTTCATGTAAATGCACATGACACACAGGCACCACTGGGCTCCAGAGCATGTCCAGCAGTGGTGCCGCACACAGACAACAACCAAAGACATGATGATAGCAACAGGCCAAATGCAGTGCCAGCACGTGGTGTATGCCCCATAGTCTGGAAGATGAGGCCTACGTGAAAGTTAGAGCTGTGACCTGACTGGGAATGTCCGTGTCACGCAAAAGCACAAAGAGCCCCAATAGAGGCTGCAGACATCAATGGAGTGCGGCCATTACCATGTGTGCATGGGTAGCTGTGAGTGCAGCATGTCCAAGGTGTGTTGTGTTGTGTGGAACCAAAATGTTGACGTACATCGGTCCACCAGCAAACCTGAGACACATCATAAAAGAATATATAACAAATGCCCACAATGTATAGTAGCCCACAGGCAGAAGGGAAAAGAGGGATGAGGGAACATCACAGGAACGGGGGCCAGACACATCCGTGAAACACACATAGGCAAGGAGGCGCAGAATGATCGGTCATGTAGACAGGTTAAGCAGACACAGAGACATACACTGTGATGCAAGGCATGCATGCCAGAAGGTGCAGATGGCAGGACCCCCGACAATCACCGAGAAGTGGAGACCCCCATCACAGTACATGCATGAGTGCCAAGCATCCTTCCAATGCCACAATGGCAGTGAGTGATCCACATGCTCCCAAACAATACAATGCCCTGTCTCAGTGGACGCACACAGCCTGTCATTATGTGCATCAGAAACGACATTAACACTCTCAAGATGTGGACAGGTAATGGCCACATGTGTGACAAACGGAAGCTAAGGGTGAAGGGGTAGTGGGCTATAGACATGTGCAGCACCATAGGAGCAGTGGTTAGAAATCAACATATATGTGTCAGAACATGACGACAGCAATGCAAACCGCACTGTATGCCAACTCACCAGAGTCACCTGCCTGTTGCAGTGATGTACACACACTCCCCACATGCAGCACAGCATCGGGCAGTATGGCCAGCCAATCCCTGGGGGCCCAGAAAGCAGAAGCTCATCCTGGGGAGGTAAGAACACATCAGACATATCGAGACATGTCACGGTAGTGCTGCACAATCCATACACCTGCTCACACATGGTCAACCCAGATAAATGTCCCCAGCACAAGCAGAACTTACAGGAGAAGAGCTCCTCGATCAGATGTTGCCTGGCCGCCATCCCAGCACGGGTGTCAACATGGCCAGGTGCAGGAGGGCACACAGGATCCACCCCGAGATCCTCATTAATATCGACTGGAACATTGTGCCTGAGAGCAATGTTGTGGAGGATGCAACAGGCTAGTATGATCTTTGCCACAGTCAAGGACCCGTACTGTAAGGCCCCGCCAGTCCTATCCAGACACCTGAAGCGACTTTTGAGAACGCCAAAGGTGCGCTCAATGACTGAGCAGCTGGAGGCATGGGCCTCATTGTACCGCATCTCTGCACCTGTCCGAGGGAGACGCACAGGGGTCAGCAGCCAGGCACAACACCCATACCCTGCATCACCTGCAAACAGAAATGGCAGTAAGGTACACGTGAGAAGATGAACCTATGGAACCCATGATGTAGCAATGCACAAATGGACAGCAGAGAAGCATGGTCACACACATCTGACGGCACAGCTTTGCACATGATGGGGGTGCACCAGAGTCTGCATCCGGGAGCCCAAACCCACAATGGCTGGCACAAAGATGCTCAGTTGTGCAAGTCGCAGGAAACCCTGCTATATGGCACACAGGGGATATGTTAGTGGACCACAACCCTAGGGGGCCAGGTGGGAGTGTCAGTGCAGACAGGCCAAAGCAAACAGTCATGCAGCAGACATGTGTGATAGCAGGTTCGCACATAGCCCATGACACGTTCCACCCCCTACATGGCGAATGAGGAGGCCCCATACACACTGTACAGCAGGTCTCTGGTCCTGTGCCCCTAATTCTCCAATGCCCCCCCCCCCCGGATGGCACATGCACAATCCCGTGGCACATGGGGTGGGAGATGGACACAACACACAGGCAGACATATGTCATACCTCCAAAGGTGTAGGAGGCACATCCATGGTGGGGACACACCATGCGTGTCCAGAATGCCTCTGTACACGGATGTCTGTGAAGTGAACAGCAAAGGCAGGGTACAGCCGTCACCACATGGGTGCGTGGTGACCCAGATGAGCAAGAACAGGCACATGGTAGTCAGGGGGATGTGTGGTGCCGCACATAGGTATGTGACCACATCCCAGGTGACAGGGTGTGCTGTAGTCACAGGTCCAGAATAGGCTGCACCAGGACACAACAGCACAATGCCATGCATGCAGGGGACACAAGTGACAATGGTGCCCCCGTGAAACATATATGGTAGGTACACACAGGATGTGGGGAATACCTACCCAGCAGGACACAGTCCTCATATTGCCTGGCTTCAAACAGGCCGAACAGTGCTGGGTTCTGCAGGATATAGGAGTCATGGGCTGACCCCGGGAACCGCGGGACCACATTCAGGATATGCATACCTGCATCAGAGACAACCTGCACATTGAGGGAATGGAAGTGTTTGCGGTTGCGGTACACAACCTCCCTGTCGCGTGGCGGGACGAGGGCAACATGTGTGCAATCTATTGCACCCATCACGTGTGGTATCCCTGCAATCTGCTGGAATGCATGTCCCAGGGCCACCCAATGTTGCCTACTGTTGGGAATGGCAATGTAATTCCCAACCCGGCTGACCATGGCCCGCAGTACCTGGTGGAGGCAGCGAGAGAACGTTGGCCGACTCATCCCACCCACTGTGGCCACTGAGGATTGGAAACAGCCAGAGGCAAAGAAATGTAGGGCAGCAAGGAGCTTGGCCAATCCCGGTATAGCATGTGACTGGGCAGTCCGGGGCTCGAGGTCAGGTCGTAGATCCTCATAGAGCTCCCTAAAAGCCCCTGTGTCCATCCGGTAGAGGGAGATCACCTGGTCCTCCATGATGTTCTGGAGCATGGCCCTGGGCCTGTAGAGGCGTTGCAGGCATGGCCGCCCCTCTGGACGCCTACGGCGCCGTTGTTCCACCACACCCACCTGTGGACCCTCCACAGCTGCAGGCCTGTGTTGCAGCGGGTTAGGACCCATGCCCAGTGCCTCAGCCCCAGGACCATCATCTCCCTCTGCCGGAACGTGCAGCCCAGCTAGCTCCAGCAATGCAATGACTGCACCACCTGCATTCACAGTCTGAGCCATGATAGACACAGGATGGGGGACAGGTGGCTGGGAAATAGGGTACAGGGCGGGCACACAAATCACACAAGCAATACACACCTGTTCAACCAGGAACATCCATCACAGGCAACACCCTCTAGTCAGCAATGTTTGATAGTCGGCAACGTAGCGTGCGAAGGACCGCGCGTACCTCCGCATTGCACCCGACAACAGCCATTTCGATAATAGCTAACGACGTGTCCCCCTGTGATGCAGCATGGTGTAAAGCTACTGCGAGGTATACACCTTCCCAAATATGGAAAACGCCAAGATGTTACAGAGGCATAAACCGCGTCCACACGCGCGTACACGCAACGCACGTCCCACGTAATGTGCATCACACAAACGGGACCATCACCCAATGTGCATGCTAACGCGCTGAACAAAGATACATGGTTGCTATGACAGAAAACATATGTCGTACCTACCATCAGAACATTGTAGGAGGAGGGCACGTGTAGTGTGTACACCCAGCGCTGAATTGCGGGAATACTAAAAAGCTGAAAACCATGCACAGTAGGTCACCTAGGGCACATAATCACGTCACGTCCATGCGTGCACGGGAGGACAGCGCAGTTGTACGCGCGTACGCAACGCACCCAAAGCCACACCCAAACGAAACCTATATATAGCTAGGGAGAACAAAATGGCACGCACCTCAGCACACAGTTGGGATGGACAACACTGACCAAACGTCTGCGAATGCTGCACCACAGCAAGTACCAGCGATGGAGACACATGATGATGACGGGGAGAGGCCAGGCCCATCTGGACTACAGCAAACTCCATGTCTGCAGGGCACTGTCACAATGGGGCAAAAGCGGCGCCGGCCCACCCTCCCTGAGGAGCTACGCAAGAGGGCAGTTTGGTTCAGCCAGGAGGAGAATGATCTCCTCCTGGCAGGAATCCTGGAGCGCTATGACATACTCTTTGGCCAGTAGAGCTCCACAACAACAGGTGCCACACGTGCCCGAGCATGGGCGGAGGTACAGGCGGAGGTGGCAACCGCAGAGGGGCCACACAGGGATGTGGAAAGCTTAAGAAAACGATATTGCGATATCAAGCGTAATATACGAAATGAGCTTGCGAGAGAGAGGAGAGGGGCACAGAGCACAGGAGGGGGCCAAGCACAGGTCGCCAACCTGACGCCACTCGAACAGCGCCTGGCACAGAGACTCGGAACAATGTACATCCATGGCCTTCCCCCTGAGTTGGACACAGCACACCCAGGTGCTGGTAAGTGTGAGAGAGATCTGCAGCAGTGGGAGCCTGCAAGCGCACATGTGTGGGGGTGGCCAAGGGTGGAGGGTGGTATAGGTGGCATTGTTCTGCAAAATGGGGACACAGGGGCCAGCACAGACATACAACCAGCCTCAGGGCCATGACCCATTGGGGGAGACATGTCCATGGTGGGCAGGGTGTGGCATAGCAAAGCGGATGGGTGTGGGGACAAACAGAAAGGTCCCACAGTACCAGCAGAGGCTGCCAATGTGTTGCAGGGGGGAAGGTGCAGGGCTGGTGGAGGCAGCACGGCCACACAAGTGTTAACGTGGCTGACAGGACAGCACAATGCACCTGTGTCAAACAAGGACTGTGTTTGCAGGGCTGATAGCGGTAACGGGGATGCATGGGATGTGTGATAGCATGCAAGGGGGAAGGGGTCAGTGGAACTCGCAGGGCAATGGCGCCCTCGGCATTGGTAGCTAGGTAAGGGGGGTGGGAGGGAGGGGCCCCCACCAGGACCCATGTGGCTCACCCACACACATGTGCTCTTAGGGGAGTGGGATGGGTGCAGACGGGCAGTCATGCCACATCTGACCTATATGATATTGTGTCCCACAGGTGACATAGGTGCTATAGATGCAGCCGAGGAGGCGCAAGGGGACAGCCAGCCCTGGGCGTGCACCCCCATGGACCCTGTGCCGGAGGTGTCCCAGGTAGAGGCAGGAGCTCCCCCAACCCCCCCCCTGGGGAGGACAGTGGGACCATCACTCAGCCTGCCTGTGGGGGGGAAACAAACACCAATGGCGCCACCGGGAACGTGTTTGCTGAGGCAGGACTGCGAAACAGGGATGCGGCGCTGTCCGCGGTGGCAGATGTAATCCAGCAGATGCAGGCGCACACCGCAGAGGCACACAGGGATGCAGAGGGTGAGTCTCAAACTGTGTTCTGTTGTCAATGCGTCTGCATAGGTAGTCTTTTATTTTCATTACGACAATGCACTACCTGCTGTCTCCACAGGTATACGGCATTTACTGCATGCGTGTCTGAGGGAGCAGCGCCGGCAAAGGCATGCACTATGACGACACCAGCGCATGATGTCCAAGGTCCTGATGGGGGTCCCGAGGCTTGTCACAGCTGCAGTTTATCCTTCCTTAAATCACACCGATGGAGCAGCCTCGATGTTACTGATGCCTGGTCAGTCCAACCCGGTCTCGGAAGCACAGAGCACATGTGAGCAAGCTTCTGGCAATGCGGCGGATGGTGAGTGCGTAGGGGAAGGTGGTGGCCTAGGTGGGGTGGCACCATCCGCCAGGGCTGGGAATGTGATGGGCTGTATGGCTAAGTCAAAGCACAGACATGGGCATCGCTGTTGTCAGGATTCGTCTTCCTCGTCGTCGTGTTCGGGGAGTTCCTCGGAGAGCTCAGAAGGGGCAGCAGTCGCTAAGGGTGATAGCACAATGAATGACTTAGGAGGCAGTGCAGAGTTGTGGGAAGGCGTTCCACAGTAGTTGAGGCATCGAATCAGGAGGCGTCACTATATTGATATATTTTGGCTTCTTGATGGGAGGAAGTGGTCTGGCGAGAGCAGGAAGAAGCGGAAAGAGGATGAGAAGGCGGGTAGGGTGCAGAAGGTCTCCTGCAATACCTTGAATTGAACGCGGGCTTTTTTGAGATTAGCAAGTGTCTGGGGACATCATGACCCAGGCCAATATGGCGCGTTGTTGGCATATGCGGATGCTATCTTGGCGGCATCACAGGCACACGAGGGTTGGGCCTGGCTTAATTATGATGAGTAGTTCCGCGACATGATCGAGGAGAATACGCAGCTGTCGTGGGGGACAAAGGATATTAATTTGTGGCTCACACAAATGTCAGCCAAAAAGGGCGCAGGAGGTGGGGTAGGAGGTACGGCAAAGGCGGTAGTGCCAGCAGCAGTGGTGGGCCTGAGGTCCTTTCGTGCGCCAGCAGGTCTTTCCGTTCCAGCAAAGGGTGGGCCAGTAGGGGGGGACCTGTGTTGTCATTTCAACAAATCCTCCTGCCCCTTTCCAGACTAAGTTTCGGCATGCCTGTCCACTTGGGGGGGGGCATCCCACCACAAAGTGTAGTAGAAAAGGGGTGGCAGGTGCCCCTGCTGGGGGCAAGTGAGGACTGGAGTTAGGCCTTGGCGCCAACTCCTATCAAGGTGAAGGCGCTGCGCCAATGGTTGATCCATTTTGGGGGGGTATCGGCAGGGTAAAGACTGGAAGGTGTTATTGTCGGGTTTCTTGCACAGATTTCAGATACCTTTTCTTGGTGAGGTGATTGATGTGTTTGCTAAGAATAACAGCTTGGTTCGAATGTTGGGGGGACGTGGTCCGCAGGAAGATTGCGGCAGAATGTGCATTGGGCAGAATAGCTGGTCCTTTCAGAGACCCGCCATTTACACCGTTTAGTGTTTCACCTTTGGGAATGGTCCTTAAGAAAGAGCCAGGGCGCTTTAGGTTGATACATAATTTGTCATTCCCGTCGGGTAAGTCAGTTAATGACCACATCCCGCACGAAATGTGCACAGTGCGTTACGCGTCATTTGATACTGCTGTTTAGTTGGTACGGCGGTGTGGTGCGGGCATGCTGATGGCGAAGGTGGATATTGAATCTGCTTTTCGGCTATTGCCAGTTCACGTGTCGGCATTTCCGTTGATGGGTTTTCAGTTCAATTCTCAATTCTATTTTGATAGGTGCTTGCCGATGGGCTGTGTGATTTCGTGCGCTTATTTTGAGGCCTTCAGTTCCTTCTTGCATTGGGTGTTGGGGCAGCGGATGGGGTCGCATTCCATTGTTCATTATTTGGATGATTTTTTATTTGTGGGGCCCCGGTCAGGTTGAGACATATGCTACCTTACTGACATCTTTTCAAGAGATGGCCCGTGATTTTGGCATTCCATTAGTGGAGGAGAAGACAGTAGGTCCAGTGACATCTCTCCTTTTTGGGTATACAGATAGATTCGGTGGATATGGTGGTGCGTTTACCAGCAGAGAAAGCTGACCGTCTAAAAGGTTTGGTTGCAGTTGTGGGATCTTCTTCCAAAGTCACGCTCCAGGACTTGCAGTCTTTGGTGGGTCATCTTAATTTTGCCTGTAGGGTTATTCCAATGGGGCGGCCCTTCGCTAGGCGATTGTCTTTGGCAATGGCAGGGGTTCGGCGACCTTTCCATCGTATCCGTGTATCGGTTGGAATGCGAGGACTTGCGGGTTTGGGATTCATTCTTATCTGACTTTAACAGCTGCACAGCGGTGCAGGTACCCGAAGTGTTGAATTCGGATTTGCAACTGTTTTCTGATGCGGTGGGTAGTTCCAGGTTTGGCTTATATTGTCAAGGGTCATGGTGTGCTGAAGTGTGGCCATCAGCATGGACCGAGTCTGGATTGACGTGTAACATAGCTTTTTTGGAATTGTTTTCTATTGTCGTGGCATTTTGGGTATGGCCCGAACGGTTGCGGAATAGGAGGGTCGTGTTTTGGAGCGACAATGCGGTGGTGGTGGAAATTATTAACAGGCACTCGCCTAGATGCCCGCAGGTGGTGGCGCTGATGAAGGTCTTCGTATTAGCTTGTTTGCATCTCAATGTTACAGCCAGGGCGTGTCACGTGCCTGGCACTCAGAACTTAATTTCAGATGCTTTGTCCCATTTTCAGTGGTCGGAGTTTCATCTGTTGGCCCTAGGGGCAGACGTGGAGGCATCGGCGGTTCCGGATCATCTTTGCAGATTGGGACCCTGGAGTGATGGCATTGTTGTGTTCATCGGTGGCGCCTGGGACTTGGTCATCTTATCTGCGTGGTGTGTGAGTTTTTGAAGGGTAAGGGTTGGTGGGGAGGGGGGGAGATGATAGGATGCTGGGTTTGTTTGTAGTATGGGCAAAAGATGAAGGATGGTCCAGGTCGGCAGTCCTTTTGGCATTAGCTGGGTTATCCTTTTTCTGTAAGGCAGCGAGTTGGGGTAATCCTAGGGTTTCCTTTTTAGTGTGGCGCCTGTTGATGGGGTAGGCAAAGGAGTGCCCCAAGGTGCAAGATTGGCATCACCCAGTGTCTCACGAGTTGCTGGTGCAGATCTGGGACATGATGCCTGGGGTGGCGGTCTCTGACTTTGAGTCCGTCTTGTTTAGGGCACTGTTCATCATTGCCTTTTTTGGTGCATTTTGTGTTTGTGAGCTGGTGCCACGCTCCAAAAAACAGGGGGGCATTTGGGGGATTAGATGTCAAGCATGTGGTCCTGTCAGCGTCGCAAGTGCGTATATTTCTCCCTCAGTCAAAAACTGACCAGTTGGGGAGAGGGGGTTGGGTCATACTACAAGCAATCCCCGCATTGTGCTCCTGCCCGGTGCAGAATTTGTCTTTGTATTTTCACTGGTGGCCGACGGTTTCGGGCTACTTATTTCTGCACGAGGATGGTAAGCCGGTTACGCAGTTTCAGTTTACTGTGGTGCTTCGTTTGGCTTTACGGAAGCTTGGCTATAATGAGACGCAGTTTGCATCCCATTCTTTCAGGATTGGAGCCACTACTAGTGCGGTGGCAGCAGGGCTCGAAGGGGACATCATCCAGCGGATTGGCAGGTGGCGTTCAGGTGCCTATGCGGGTTATGTTTGCCCGGAAAAGTTGTGAATCTGACATAGTTGGGGATCTTCTTGTGTCAGATATGTGGGGGGTGGAAGCATTAATGATTTTATTCATTTTGCAGGATCTCCAGCAAGCGGCATTCCATGGAGTGTGGTCGCAGGTTGCATCTATGGCGGTGAGTGGTGGCTCCTGGGTCATTCCTATGTGTACTGGGCTGAACGCAGGGCCAGCTCGCATACGCTCAGATTGCACCTGGGACTGGCGTCCTGCAACATACAGCTGATATGGATGGGCGAGCGGGGCATGCGATGGTGGCAACCTCTACCATTGGTGCGGCAGCAGGTCGGACAGCAACAGCGGCCAGTGGGACTGCTGCTTCACTTGGGTGGCAATGACCTTTCCAGCTGGTCTTGCAGACAGCTTATTCGTGCAGTCTAGCGAGACATTGGTTTGCTGCGGGAATTGTTGACGGGGGTGGCAATTGTCTGGTCAGACATCATTCGTCGCTCTGCTTGCCAAGCTCAGCATCATTGGTCCTGTGGCCTGGTTAAGATCAACTGGAAGATTGGGCGATGGATCCAGCAGACTGGCGGTGTGCAGTTGCAGCATCCTCAGGCGGAAGTGCACTGTGTGGGTTTATATCGCATGTATGGTGTGCACCTCTCTCCAGTGGGGCAAGATTTGTTGTTAAATGACTGGCAAGAGGCACTGGAGCAGTTTCTTTGTTGCAGCTTTGTTGGGGGGGGGAGGGGCGGCATAAGGATAGGCGGGCTACCTTGTGCCGGTGGCGGGGTATAAAGCTAGCGCTTGCTGAGATGGCGGGTTTAAACAGGTTAAGGCACATTGGGGGGAGTGAAGGGTTCCCCGGGGTGGGGTGAGACATCCCGGTTGGGGGTCTCGGCCTGGTCTAGGGTAGTGGGGCCAGTCTTTGCTACTAACATGGCAAGACAGGCGCCAGGGTTGGGGGGAGGATGATGCACCACCTTGCTAATAATATGGCTGGTGGGGGGCATTATCCGGATTTGCAGGTGGGGTTATGTTGAGATGTTTATAAATGTTTGGCTCATGTTGTGGGCCGGTGTTTATATATGGATAATAAAGCTGCGACCAGAGTTGTGCCAGAATTGTTGTGCATGTCTTTTATTATAAAAAGGGAGTGGGTGGGGGGAGAGAATGGGATAAAGAGTGCTGGGGGTGTGAGGGTGTGCCACTTAGAGTGAGGAGAGGGGCCTCCGGGATACCCTGGTTAATTTATAATATAGTTTTATTGTTTATTTTTATTTCTATTATCTTTTAAAGATGTTTCTGTCTTAAATATAGGTAAATGGAAATAGTTTGAGATCCTTTCCTTTTCCTATTTTGTCCCCCCATTTTCCTTTTCCCCTCCTCCATCCTTCCCTTTCCCATTCTTTTCTTTCCATTTCCCTTTCCTTTCTCTTTTCCTTCTCTATTTTCTCTCTTCTTCTCTTTCCCTTTTTTCTCTTCCCCTCTTTTTCCCCCTTCCTCCCCCTTTTCCCGGCTTGCAATGTGTGCCTTCGAGTCAGTCCTGACTCCTGGCGACCCAGAAGCTCCTCCCGGCTTACTGTATTTTAAGTTAATTAATTGTGTTATGCATTTAAGTTGATGTTTGTATAACAAATTTTATTGTATATTTTTATATAGGCCCCTGATGAAGGCTAGTTAGCCAAAACTTGGCCAGGTTGGACCCTTTAATAAAATTGGTTTGCTACATTGCTGTCTTCCGCTTTTGATGTTTGTTTTGGTATTCCTGCAGAAGTACCCTTCTTGCAGTTTGGATGGACCACTGTTAGAAACAGGATACTAAGCTTGATGGACCTTTGATCTGACCCAGAATGGCATATCTTATGTTCATAGCTGTGCTATTTTAGCACTAGCTAATGTAGGATAGATATGTTAGTTTTCATTGGCATTAGTTTTCTCTTTCTTCCTTTTCTCTTTAGTTATACGGGCTCCTCTTCCTAACCTGGATGTCTGCAAATTTTGGGTTAAATGAAGAAACACATAGAAGAAGATTTAAAAGTATTTATGCGGTTGGCACTGGCACCAAACACTACTATTTTTTTTTTTTTAATGCTGTCAAGTCAGTTGACTTCTAGCGACCCAGTAGCCCTTTGATTTTCTTGGCAAGGTATGACTGCAAGTAAATTGCCAGGACTTCCCTTCTGAGGTAATGGAGGGTAAAAGTGAATTTCCTAAATTCATAAAGGAGTGCCAGTGGGACTCAAACCCTTATTGCTTGGGCACAAGGCTGTTGTTCCAACCACTAGGCTGCTCCTCCACACCAATGTTGTAAAAAGGCTCAGCAGCCCTATATGTAACTTCGGCTTATTTATTTGCAAAACTGGCCAAAGTTATGTGCCCAGAAATTGGAAATGATTTAGGATAAAGCAAGGATGGGGAAAAAAACTGGTTTAGCAGTAAAATTCAGCTGCTGAACACATAGGGATTAGTATTCAAAATGACTTACCTGTTTTGCAGGACCTGCTGAGTGGATAGGTTCCACTCACAGAAGGATAGCTAGCAGCACTGTCCAGATAGGTCTGAATGGAATGGATATAATTTTATTATAGCTCTCCAGGCTCCTTGCGCTTTGTACCTTCGGGGGGTGGGGGGGATCTCTATGGTGCTTTGCTTCCACCATTTTCAGCACTGATGTGAGGCACTCCACTTCTCACCCTCCTTTCTTCAGAGTGAATGTGATTCATTACTAGCCTTTGTAGTCTTGTCAGTCAACCAGTTGCTTATCCAATTCACCCACCACCCCATCCATCCCCAGCTTGCTCAATTTATTCACAAGCCTACTATGAGCAGGACCGTACTGAGCCCTGTGCGAGTGGTGCGGCTGCACAGGGCGCAAAGACTTAAAAGGGCGCATTTCGGCTCTTTGCCGTTGTCTGCCGCCGCCACTTTTTTGGCAGCAGGCAGCAGCAGAGAGACAAAATGCACCCCTTAAGTCTTCGCGCAGGCACACTAAGCAGGTCTGGTCTCTCCGGGAGGGACCAGACCTGCTTAGCGTGCCGGCAACTTGCAGATCGGGCATGCACCCCCCTCCCGCACCCCCATAAAGTGTCTAAATGGAGGTATGGGAGGTGGGGCACGTGCCCGATGTGCAAGTTGCATGGGGCAAATTTCAGTCTCGGTACAGCCCTGACTATGAGGTTCAGTATCACAGGCTTTGCTGAAATCTAAGTAGAACACATCCATCAAATGCTCTTGATCTAGTTTTCTGGTCAGAGTCAAAGAAATACTCATTATAATCTGTGCTTTCTTAAAAGTTTCCTTATGCAAGATTAACATCTCAAGAGGAGAAATCAAAGCAATATTTGTAAAATATTCTTTGTTTAGATCTGCCATCTCTTCCACCTATCTTTCGGGCCTACTGTGTACAGAAATTGTGAGGAAATTAGATGGGGGGAGGGGTTTGGAAAGTTATTAGGATTAGATGTTATTTTTTTTCTTTTTATGTCCAATTTAAAATTCAATAATCAATACAGTTCAAAAAAATATAGCTGTCTGCATTTACACAAGCTGTAGGGCAAATTTAAAATGTTAATGTCAAATGTCCCCCTAGCATACATTATCTTCGTAAAATATAGCATAAGTAGCCTAAACAGGCACCTACTTGCCTATACAAAACAGGCTGAACATGAGGACCTGAAAACTCCCTTTAACTAGTTACCCCAAGGGCTGGCTCCAGCGTTCATTCAAGGTGTTGACGCTTTAGGCAAATTTTGAGCCTTATGCCTCTGCAGAAGCCGCCATCCTAGGCAACCACCTAGTTTATCTGATGGTTGGACCGGCCCCGAGTCGCCCCCTTATAAAAATTACCCTTATAAAGTCCACCCCATGAAAGATACAGCATTTCATTTCATGTATTTATAAACAGCTTATTTATATAACTCTAGGAGGGATATTCCCACTCTTATCTCTATTTCTTCTTCTTCCTGTCATCCTTTTAGCTCCATGTTTCTCTGTACATGTTAATCTTACAATTAATTATACTGTCCGCATGCATCTTTGACAGCCTTGATATTCTACACCCATCCATCTCTCAGAAGCACAGAGCAAGCTAGCACCTCAATCTCATCTTCTATAAATCTTGCTCCGACTCTGTCCTTTGCTTTCCATCACTACTGTCTGATTATTCTGTCATTTTCTTTAGAGGTGATTTTCAGATAAATCTAGCCACATTAAATTAGATTAATACAGATAAATAAAGTCCTTTCTAAAAGCCTACCATCAATAAGGGTAATAGTATATGTGGTGTGTCACAACACACATACTTTTGTCTGCACCAGTAAAGGGTGGGCCTGGCAAAAAACTAGGGCAGAAACAGGAAAGTTTGCATTGTTTACTCCGAGTGCTTTGCAGGTATAAAGCAGGTGCACATTCCAAGGACATTTTTGTATCTGCAGTTCCTGCTGGTCCATGTTTTCAAAAGGAAATTCTACAATTAATTTTCTCTTGCAGATACCCTTGGATATGCAATCTTTCTGGCTTCTAAAAACTAAACATAGCCTTTTTTGCAGCATAGTAATTGCTGGCAGTAGGGTCAAGCAGTAGAGATGCCCCAGAAGTGGAGGAGACCTCATATGATGAGGAAACTGTATCAGAAACTGGAACCACAAAGGAGGAGGAAATCACTGATGAGGCGTCATCCTCTGACAAGGGAGAAAGGAAGATGACCAGTGAGGGTCCCCTCCCCATGCTGAGAGGAAGGAAGATAAAGGAGGTGCCGACTATCCAGGAGTCTCCCTAACATCCACATGATGGGATACAGACTGGAGAGTGGGACAATGCTGGAGGTGATGGAGAATGAGTCCCGGGTGGAGAGGGGGGAGGGCAGGATGAGGTGTCATATGGCTAGGCTAGGGACCTGCTAGAGTTATAGACACCCAGATTGACAAGTCAGCCTCTTTGCAGGACCAGATGGGTCACCATAAATGCCCATGGAGTTCCATGGTCCAGATGTCCTGCTGCACCTAATATCCCTGTGATAAGAGTGCAGCAGGGCTTTGTCTCATGGAGATCTATCCCAAGGGCTTACATGGAAATGTACAGGGTGGCCCAAAAAAAATGAGAACATCTCGTAGAATATAAGTTATTTAAAAATTCAAAAAGACAGATGTAAACGATTGACAAATTAAAAAAACAAAGATGGCAACCGTAAATTGTTGAAATAAAGACGTTATATAGCTAAAAAAAGGTAAATAAGTAAACTATTTAAGCTTTTAATTTACGAGATGTTCTCACTTTTTTGGAACACCCTGTATGTGCCATACTGATTGCTCTCCATCAGCTATGTATCTCTGCACTGGCTGTGCAAGAGAAGAGAGGGAGGGCAGCAGTAGTGGGTTTTTTTCTCTTTTATTAGTTGTGGGTATCTAGGTTCTTTTTATTGTGGGGGGAGGGGGTTATCGTATATACTGACCACCATTAGCAGGTGGTGTAGGCTGGTTTGGCTTACTCTGGCAACCTTTCAAGCTATATTGCCTTTTTCCTTTAGTAATGGATATGGTTTCTGAGCATAACAGATGCCTCATGACAAATGGTGATGGAACCAACCAGGGAAAGCTCAATGCTGGATTTAGTGCTCAAAAACGGTGATAGCGTGTCAAATGTCTGCGTGAGTGCCCCTGTGAGCAACAGTGATCATCACACAGTGTGGTTTGAGATAAAAGCCAAGGTGCAGGCCAATCATAGCAAGCTCAAAGTCCTAAACTTCAAAAGCACTGACTTCAACAAAATGGCCAAGTACCTAAAGGAGGAGCTGACAGGGTGGAAGGGGATAAGGGAAGTGGAATTGCAATGGGCTAAACTAAAATAGGCAATAAAAGGGGCAACAGATAAATATGTAAGAAAAGTAAATAAAAACAAGAGGAGAAGGAAACCTATTTGGTTTTCCAAAGAAGTGGCTGCTCAAATAAGGGAAAAAAAAAAAGCTTTTGCAAAATTCAAAAGCTTGCAAACAGAACACAGAAATGATTACAGGACCAAACTCAAGGAGACAAAAAGAGAAATAAGGATAACAAAATCAAAGGCAGAGGAAAAGATGGCTAAAGATGTTAAGTGCGGCGACAAAACTTTCTTCAGGTATATTTGGGAAAGGAAGAAGATCAGAGGTGGAATTGCAGGGCTCAGAAGTGCTGGGAACGGACTCGTGGAAAATGACATTGATAAACAAATACTTCTCCTCTGTTTTTTACTAAAGAAAATCCTGGAGAAGGACCACCTGTGACTCCCAAATATAAAAATGGGAATGAGGTAGATACCACACCATTCGGAGAGGATGAGGTGTTAGAACAACTTGCAAAACTGAAAGTGCACAAGGCCATGGGACCGGATGGGATACATCCCAGGATACTGAAAGAGCTGAGAGGTTCTTGCAGGGCCGTTAAAGGATGTTTTCAACAGATCCTTGGAAGCAGGAGAGGTTCCTCAGGACTGGAGAATGGCTGACATCGTACCTCTACACAAAAGTGGTGATAGGGAAAAAGTGTCAAACTACAGTCCTGTGAGCCTTACCTCGGTGGCGGGAAAGGTAATGGAGATGCTCCTGAAAGAGCGAACAGTGAACTTTCTCAAAACCAGAGGGTTACAGGATCTGAGGTAACATGGTTTTACCGAGGGACGATCTTGCCAGACAAACCTGATTGACTGGGTGACAAGAGAACTGGATCAAGAACCACGATGGATGTCATCTACCTGGATTACAGCAAAGCCTCTGATACTGTCCCTCGTAGGAGGCTTATCAATAAACTCAGTAGTTTGGGGATGGGTCCCAAGGTGGTAAACTGGATCAGAAATTGGTTGACTGACAGACGACAGAAGGTGATGGTAAATGGAGCTCACTCGGATGAAAGGAAGATGATTAGCTGGGTGCCGCAGGGTTCGGTCCTGGGCACGGCACTGTTCAATGTATTTGTGAGTGATATTGCTGAAAGACTGAATGGAAAAGTCTGTCTTTTTGAAGATGACATGGAAATTTGCAACAGAGTGGACTCCCCCAAGGGAGTGCTGAACATGAGGAGGGATCTGCAAAAGCTGGAGGAATGGTCTGATGCTTGGCAATTGAGATTTAATTTGAAGAAGTGCAGTGTCATGCACTTGGGTAGCAGAAATCCAAAGGAAATGTACACGATAGGCTGCATAAACTCTGCCCCGCTGAGCCATAATTAACACAGCCTTCAAAGTACTTTGGGATCTCACTTGTAAATTCTGCACTCTCTCATTCACCTCTTTAGCTTTCTAGTGCTTTTATTCTTAGGACTTTCAGACATTTCCAGCTCCTTCATATAAATACAATGGGCCCAGTATTCGAAACGCAGTTACGTGGTTTGCAGACCTGTAAACCATGTAACTGCCACTGAATGGGATATTCAATAGCACTAACATGGTTAGTGCCACTGAATATTCTCCCTTATGCGCTCCAATGCTAACCGCTTAGCACTGGGGTGTGTTGTGAGCATTCTGGGAAGGAATGGAGGTGGCAACAGTCCCTAACTGGGCAGCAGCGATATTGCATGCCGCCCGGCTATGGGACCTGTGGCTAAAAGAACTAAAAAAAAACCCAAAACAAGAAAAAAAACAAACAAACACACACACACACACACACACACACTTACCTCTTCCTTACACACTATGGAAACACAAACAGACCCCCCCCCTCACAAGCTACATCACAAGACACACCCTTAGAGACACGCACATTCCGCATCCTCAAACTCAAAGAAAATCATCAGAATCAGAGATTATGTACATAGTTTGTTAGCTTCTTCTTTTATGCAAAATGTAAATTGCAAATCGTTATGTTAACTGTAATTACAAAGTTTACTATGTAAAATTTCTACCACCGTTCTATGTAAAATGTTCTGTTCTTTGTAAACCGCCCCTGATCTTTGGAAGGGGCGGTATAGAAGCATCTAATAAATAAATAGATAAATAAATAAAAGCGAGGTGGGGGAAAACCCTTGCTTATCTTTAAGCCGCAGGAGCTAACTGGGCAGTATGCAATATCGCTGCTGCCTGGTTAGCCACTGTGGCTTCCGGGCATGTGCAGCAAACTCGGATATTCAATGGCAGGGCCACCTATGACCCTGGCATAGAATATCTGGGGTTGAGGGTCAGAGGGCATGGCTATGCACCATAGCAGCACATAGCCTGCCCAAATGAATACTGGGCCTAATGGTCTTTAGCTGTAATAACAAAAAGTTGAAACGCACAGTTCATTGTACTACTTCCTTTCACTTTGCAAGCACACATTCATGTGCATAACATCATGTACTCCAGATCAGACTTTCCAGATAATTCTTAACACAGATACAAACTTGGGCAGTGCAAGAGCTGGCAGACATAGGCCTCATGCCTCCCACTGACAATAAATAAAATGTGCTTAAGTATATGGTAGCTGCAGGTAAGCCTTCTCTCTCTCTCTCCCAGAGGTTGTGCTCTCAACCTCTAGGCATGAAGTTCCCCTAGAACCACTCTGTCAGTCACAGGCCAGAGTTTAAACACTGCAGCAGTTCCTGTTGTGCTCTGCCTCCGTCTCAGAGGTTGTGAGCTCCCTGACGCACTCTACCTCTCTCTGAGGTTGCCATCTTCCAATTTCAGCCCACACTAGGGTTGCCAACTGGTTCCAGATGCACCTTGCCAGCTTGACCCAGTCCTGGGATTGGTACATTGCATGCAGGGATATGTAGTTACGAATTCTTTATTGCATGCCATAAGAAAAGACTACAAGGTCCTGCATTCAATAGGGTAAACAAAGGACTGGATCAAGCCTGTTGAGTGCATCTGGAGCCAGTTGCCAACCCTATCCCCCATATGGCTTTTATGTTCCCACTGAAGTCACCACCCTGCTAGCAGAGCAGTCTCCTTGGCCACCTGCTTAAGATTGTTCATAATTATTTGGGGTTTAAGGGATCCTTGGCTTTCTATATTCATTCCCCTATACATTATGGCTAGGAATCCCAGCCATCTGTGAGAGCTCCCCTAGTGACAGGAGAGTGAACTCCCCCTGATATGCACCTTTGCACATTGCAATACATAAAGATACAGGCATTGGCCCAGATAGGCATTGTTTAATAAATATGATTTGGAGGGGATATCCCAAGTCTTCCATGTTTGTGTTCACCAGCTACTGTGCTGTCCTCCATTTTTATCATACTTAAGATTGATATGGACATGGGGCCAATGCATCTGATCATTGATCTACCTCTCAGGGGACACCCACAACCCCAATGTTCCATTCTGGGATGCTGAAGCTATAGTAATGGCTGTGGGATGCATGAATTCCCCTCCTCATCCCTTAATATTTATTTAAATAACTCCTTTTATATACTGCTTTATCCTTAAGTCAAAGCAGTTTACAACTAAGATGAAATTTACATTTAAGCTTACAGGGGGTTATTCTGTGCTATGAATAGCGGGGATGGATGGCCCGTCGGGACGTTCATCTCCACTATCCATGCCGGCTCCTGCACCCGACTAACTTCCTCACCGGTTGTGCGGTGAAGTTAGATGGGGCTGGGGAATGGGCGGCCTGGGGGTGGAGTCTGGGTGGGCAGTGGGTGGTTGCTGGCCCTAGACGTACAGGGCCAATTCTAATGTTGGCCATGTATGTCCAGGGACAGAGACATATGCGGGGAAGTTATTCCACCTCTGAGGTGGAATAAGTTCCCTGGACATGTCTTAATTCTAATGCCGGGGTGCAGATTGGGCGGGGGGAGGGGGGGGAACAGGGGATATTCTCCGCAGCCCGGCCCTGGCCTTATGAGGTCAGATCGGGGGTCGGGCTGCAGGGAATAAACCCTTTTTTCAGGCAGCTGGCATCGCGGCTCTTCAATGGAGCCATGGTGCCATGGCAACATGGCTCCATTGAGGAGCCTTGACTGAGTTATCCAGGGGCAGTGCTGCACATGCAGGCCGGACTGAATTGCAGTCCCGGCCTGCATGTGCAGGACTTTTTGTGATTCTGATCCTGCAGGGCTAGACATGCCCTGTGGGATTAGAATCGCGATCCCCTCTGTGCATCTGGTTCAGACTAGTCGCACAGAGGGGATCTACATGCGGGACAGAATCAGGCCCACATGGAACAGGGGCGGAGTACAATTGGCTGCTTCAAACAAGTGCTCATATCCCAGGCATAACTGTTACAAATACCGTGACATTTGACAAGATGTTTAGTGATTACTTAGTGTATTTTGCAAAGTATTCTATGAACAGATACGTTTTAAGTTGCTTCCTTAGTTCAGACACAGTTTCACAAGATCCAAGGTTATCAGGGAGAGAGTTCCAGATAGTAGGTGCGAATAAGGTAAATGCTTCCTTACAGGTTCCTTGACTGCTTTTTGTACCGGAGGATGTAGTAAAGGCTGTTAGTGTAGTTGGGTTTAAAAAAAGGTTTGGACAAGTTCCTGGAGGAAAGGTCCATAAACCATTATTAAGAAGGGACCCAGGATATCAATGCTTGACCTAGTATAAGCATTGTTGAACCTGTGTCTTTTGGGGAAACTGCTAGGTACATATGGAAACAGGATACTGGGCATAATGGACCTTGGTCTGACCCAGTATGGCATATCTTATGTTCTTATGTCCTTAAGAATGGGATGGAGAGGTTTTGGTTTGTGTGTCTTCTTGCTCTAGTGTCAGGGGCTTTATGTATTAGGACTTGAAGACTAGTTGCTCTTTCCTAACATAGGATCTCGATGCACACTATTATTTTATATTTTATTCTAAGTGTGATTGGGAGCCAGTGAAGCATACCCAGCTTTGACGTACAAGCAAATAGTGAGGACATGCATGTGAACAATAATCGGTTCTGCAGGTGTCTTATCCTACATGGTTACATGAATGGCCCAATTTTGGATGCAGGGATATTTAAATCAGATACATGACAGACCCTCCCATAAAAAAAAGTGAGCCCCCACGTCTGCAAACCCCATTTTAGAATGTCTACACTAAGTGACTGCTACTATTCAGTCAACATGGCTCTCAAGGTAAAAACGTTCATCTGCAAAGATAACTTCAGCAAAGGGAAGGCGGAGATGCTCACAAGGGAGGTGCTGGGTAAAACATCATGTGCTGTTCAGCGCTGCAAGTGCAGAGGTCAGTGTCTAGTACAAGCAACGCCTGTGGCACAGCTTCTGCAGTAAAGTGAACGCCATCTATCATTGCAATATTGCGCAAGACTGTCAACGAGCCATACATGGCGGCAGTGCTAGGACTGAGCATAAATTACAGAATACTATGACTTCTGCATGTTAGTACACCAACCTAGATGCCCCAGGTTACACCTGCCCTAGAGCCTAAGTTCCCACGCATCTGCTGCTAATTGGTAAAATATAGTCTGCATGTCCTTGCAGGAGTGCAGGTAGCCTGTGCAGCTCTTTATGAAGTTATCCTCCGTATGTCGTGGCCACCGCATTTTAATGGTAAAAGTGTGATATGAATCCTCATTATTTTTTCTTTTTTTTAAAGTCTATTACACTATTAGGCCACTTTTTCTTCTTAAATTCCAGTAGAACTTAGGATCTGTTACAGGATGTAACAGTGGTTGAGTCAATTGGCAGTATTTATCATAATCAGGGCCGGTGCACAGATATTAGGTGCCTAGGTGAAACTTCAGCCTTGCATCCCTCTCCCAAGATTTTGATTATTAAACTGAATTATAATCATCTCAATATCATCCCTCCCAGCCATCCTCTAAAAATGCATATTTGGACATCAGACTTCTAAAATATTAAACTTTGTTTTGTAAATATATACATGGAGCCTAACTACGTATTCTACGTTCTTCCAGTGACCTCTAGTGAGGACACTAGACCTAAGTCCTTCATTATCTCCCTTATTATGTAAACCATCCACTGAGCTCCCTAACTGTTAACATCTATATGGGCTTTAGAAAAAGAAAGGCATAGATAGGCCTGTTTGCTGAAATGCCTCTCCCTTCACTCCCAAAGTGGCTCCTCTGTCGCCGCCACCCCACCCCCACCCCCACCCCCACCCTGCTCCAAATATCAAAATGCTTTTTTTGCTGAATACAAATAAAACAAATGAAGATTTGGTTAATTTCATCCCCTCATTTTCAATTTGTTAAAGTGCCCTCATTAACTGCATTTTAGTATTTGCTAAAAATCAATTCACATCTCTAATAGTTAAGCAGAAAGAATAACCAACATGGCACTAGGCTAGAAACCAGTATGACAGAGCCAATCAAACTGGTAGTAAAGTAGAACTATATGTTAAGAATGTGTGTCAAAAGCAGTGTTAAAATATACTAGATTAAAAAGGACACTGCTGTCTCCGCAGAATGCGCCTGGAGCCAGGGACATTTTTTATTTATTTATTTAATTTATTTGCAGTCTCTTTTATACCGCGCTATTCGACATCAGTGTGGTTTACAATGAACATAAGAGTTGCACATCTCAATTTCGTGATTTGTGCTTACAGTGAAACAGGTATAATAACTTGGGTATACATTAAACAGGAAAATTAAACTTGGGTATGCATTAAGCAGATATAACAGGTAAAATAGGGTATAAATAACCAGTCCCTTAACAAGGAGTCACGATGAATAAATACATTTCTTTTTATCTAAGAGACTAAAGATCTTTATTACAGCACTGCATATGTCTAGTAGCACTATAGGCATGACTTTTAGAAATGAATTACTATTACTAGTAGCAGTAATTCAAGAGGGCTAGCTTACCTGTTCTATGAGAATGGCGAAATATATATTTGGAATTCATGGTATGGCAAGGTAGTTGCCTTATAAAGCTTGACTAACAACTTTTCAGGGGTTAAAATGCCCTCTGAACTGCAAATGTAGGTGTGGGGGTGGGGGGGACAAAGAAATGATAGTGGATAAAGAGGCAACTGTTCTACAGTTTATGCATTTTTAAAAGTACTGCAGTCTCTGATCTTTGCAAATTGTTTCTGGGTGCAGTCCCACCCTTCTCACTCACGCACGCACCCCGTCCTTTGCTTTTCTTATATGGATTGGTTTGGACTAAATATTTTATTTTCACCAATTCACTCAAAACAGGGAATTAAACTGAAGACACCGACTAGTAATACACTTTGAAGTACATTAGTTATTGCTTTTTTTCTTCTCTTATTTCTTCCATCTAACTTGCTGGCTAGTTTAACAGCTTAACTAGCTGTAAAGACAGCCAGTAAGAGTCTGGAAGCTTCTTTTCAGTGCACATTCATCTCATTATAATATAGGGAATTCATTGCCCAATCTACCGCTTCTTAAGTTAACCCCTAATGTGCCCCAAGAACAATATAACCATGCTACTCTAGACAATTCAAACAGCATTGAGACATTTCCTCTTCCACAGGACCCTACAGACAACACAAGAAGGGCAAATGGCATAAAATAGGACCAGTAGCAAGTGAACAGAGGGTTGCATAAACCTGAAGTCTGCATCAAAGTGGGGGGCAGAAGGGAAAGATAGAGCAGAAACCACAACACAGTGCTGGTGAATCGAGGTAAGTTCTGAGTCAGATTTCTAAAACATTGCTACCTCTGCGTACCCCAGAGAAGAGAAGCAATGGTGGTGTGTGTGTGTGTGTGCAGGATGGAGGGGCCCATCTAGGATGCCTCCCATCCTTACACCAGCCCTGGGTGCTGGGTAGAACAGAAGAAAAGCCTCAAATACCAGACCCTGAAGGAATAATGCACTTCAGATATACAGTAAGCATCTGTGTGTCACCACTGCAGCATGTGTGGAATTGGAGCATCTGGCTTAGGGGCTGGATTAATGCAAGCCAGATGAAGAAAATTAATAAGGCGGCTCAGGATAACCCATTGACCCTTCTACTCCTGGGGAACAAAAGCTTTTTCAGAAGGCAAATAAATACAGACAGAATAGCTTTTAATAAGGTGGAGCTCACTGAAGCAGTTAGTATGAGCAACAAGCACCTGGCAAAATAGCTGGGAAAAAGAGCTAGATAAAGCAGGAACGTAAGTGCCTATAACTGGGTCAAAATAGCTGCAGACAAGCATCCTGCATACAAGTTATATCCATTTTATTCAGGGAAAACTGTGTATTGCGACAGGCATAGGACTCGAGTCCCATGGGAGGGAGCAATTCCTAATACAGACAGCCCCCAAAAAGTGTCCAGAGCCCCTAGAGTTTCCCAGGATACAGAGTAGGACTTCCCTGATGGGTGGGGAGTCGGATCAATTGGATACAAACCAGGCTAGACTGCCTCCAAAGAAGGAAACATCCAGGAATAAGGTTGTGGCAGAGGTGCCTCTCTGGGAATATAATCAGTATGTGATGCATCCTAGGGAGGAAAGGATGTTACAGCACAGCATGGAACTTAACTGACCTCTGTCCAGCTCAGCCCCAACAATTGTCTGAGCCCATGGAAATCGAGCCCTGTAAGAAGCCAGACGTGGATCCAAAAAAAAATGGAGTATCAAGAAACTGGCTACTGTGAGTTTTGTTTACTTTCTTTTAGCACTCCAGCAGCAAACCAGACCAAAGAGGTTGGCATCGCTGGAAGAGAATGGCTACCAAGTAGGCCCAATTCTTCAGCCTTCCTATTATTTATTTATTTATTTATTTGCTTTTATATACTGCACTTGCTCAGTGATCTCCCAAAGAAGGGCAAAGAAAAATTGCAAATATCTGTCTGTGTTTGGAGAGAGCTGGTGCTAAATTTACTTTTTGACAACACTTGTTTCTTCTACATGGATATAAAGTAGTTTTGTTGAAAGGACTGTTTAAGCAAAGAAAACTTACCTTTGTAAGAGAGGAAGGAAAACACAAATTTGCTCAGTTTAGAGCTGTAGTGGCTCAAGAGTTAGTGAGACTTAAAAGTATTTGTTTTACTTTTTTCCTTTGAATGCTGACCTTTTTGTTCCAGGCTGAAGGTGTGAAAAGTGTAAAGCAGATAGGGCCTTTAGCAGGACTCCCCATATTTCCATCTTACTTTTCTCTCTTTCCCCTCTTTTTCCTTTCTCTCAAGTTTGTTTTACTAATACGCACTAGGACTAGGGTTGCCCACTGGCTCCAGATGCGCCCGACAGGCTTGATACAGTCCTGGGTTTACCCCATTGCATGCAGGGACTTGTAGTCTTGCTTTTCTTATGGCATGCAATGGAGAAATCAGAACTACATGCTCTTGCATGCAATGGAGTAAACTCAGGACTGGATCAAGCCTGTCGGGCGATCTGGAACCAGCTGGCAAACATAACTAGGACACACAGAGAGCTGTCATTTAGAATAAGCAGTAGTTTTAATCGTCTGCTTCTAGAAGTTTCAACATAGATATATTGGTGTTGTAGGAAAAATTCTGCTCGTAGGCCTTAGGAAATAATTATGCTGCGAGAACATTCCTGATGCAGCTTTAGGCTTGCTAGTTTCTATAAAACACTGCATTGCTTATACATAGAAACATAGAGCCTGATACATTTAGCTAAAAAGCAAACTTTCTCAGCTCAGAATGTAAGATGCACCTCCTTCCACCTCTGAAGATAACAGGCTAGAGACATAGCTGACCTTCACAAACCAAAGACAATTATGCTCAAACTACCAATAGTCAACCTTATCTTAAAGAGCCCCAGCTGTTCCTGAGAAGAAAGTCCCTTAGAAGAACAAATCCCTTGCATAGACTAAATTGTGACCATTGAAAAACTTTGGGATGTTTTCCCTCCCCTTTCACTCCTTTACTCCTTCTGTATGTTCCTGGCTTAGAAAAAGGTATAACAAGTTTGTACTTCTAGGAGGGGTATTCCATTGCAGTGTGGCCCCTGTTATAAAAGAGAACAAAATATAATTTTAAAAAAAAAAAACCTTTACCTTTGCAAAGCAGATTGTTCTTTTTTATTGTTTGTCCTAGCTTGCTGTAGCAATGAACCTGTAAGGGTCCAAGTGGGACCTCTTACGTCAAAGGGACTATAAGCTTCCAAGAGTCTTGCAGGGCTTTTTGAGAACCAAAGCTCTCTGTAAGACTCTTGGAAGTACAAGTCTGGATATTGTGGTTATTTGGCACTAGATTCCTTTTTTGTTCACACAGCAGGCTGAGAAGCCCTTAGAACAGTGTTTCTCAACTCAGTCCTTGGGATACGCCTAGCCAGTCTGGTTTTCAGGATAACCACAATGAATATGCATGAGAGGGATTTTCATGCAGTGCTTCCATTGTATACAGATCTCTCATGCATATTCATTGCAGTTGTTATCCTGAAAGCATGACTAGCTAGGTGTGTCCTGAGGACTGGGTTGAGAACCCCACCCTAGAAATAAATACTGTTGTCCAAGGAGTTGTTTCCTGGTTTGCGCTTGCATTTTTTTTTTGCACTTCTTGGGAAAGTTGGGAAGCATTTATTACCTAGCGGTACTAAATGCATCTTTTCTCAAGCGAAAAATGAAACAGCAAGAGCCCCCTATTCTTCTGTTGTTGAGCCAAGAATACCAAACTACCACCAAAGGTGGACTGAAGGACTCATGTCCTACTTGAAAGCATTCCCCTAGGCCTCCAGACTGCCTGCAGACCCATGCACATGATGACCATACCTTTTGATTTGGTGCTTGTGCCCACTTAATGCCCAATGAGATACCTAATCATCAATTTCATAATTTTGTACATATTATGAAGATTTTATCCTCAGAACCTATAATTTTTTTTTACTTAAAACATAGCTCAACTCTCTGTAGGCAGTTGATCTTCATTTTTTGCACAGGCAGTCTTTATAAAATCTCTAACACTGACCAAGCTTCCCCAGCAAGGTCAACTCTCCTGACTCATGCTGTTCACTAACAGTTTCTCTTCTTTTATCCTCAATTAATAGCCTATAATCCACACATCTGTAGAACCAAACAATAGTATTTGGTTCTATCTCACATTAACAGCTATTTCTGTTAATGTTTAGCCACTGCCCTCAGTAGCACTGGCAGAATCATCTGCTACTATCCACCCACAAAGGATTAAAGAGAGTTCAATATCCTTGAAGAAACAGACTTCTTATATTCACTCATGTTCTAGAAACTTTAGCCCCCCTCAGTTTGAGGTTTTTTTTCTTCAATATACCTTATAGAAGACACCAAGTCTGAAGTGCTTCTTATAACCCTACATCTGGATTCAGTATGATCCATTTTTACTCAGCGGGTAGCCAACAGTGGAACCGATAAGCTAACTCTTCCAAACAGTAAAGTTATTTCCTATGTGCTCTCTTTAAGAATTTCTTACTCAGAGTGGCATAGAAAGTTCTAAGAGCTCCTCTTGTAACTGGAGTGGAGGAGTAGCCTAGTGGTTGGGGCAAGGTACTTCAGGCCAGCAGGTTGGGGGTTCAAATCCCAGTAGAGGACAGCAACCTTGGGCTGGAAGGACTGGGGTTTCTAGTCCCACAGGTGCTCCTTGTGGTCTTGGGCAAGCCACTTAACCCTCCATAGCCCATGTTCCCTGTAAAATAGTTATCTCCAAGTTATAATGCCCTGTTCAATGTAATTTCAGTTTGTTCAATGTAAACCACACTGATGCAGAATAGCACAGTATATAAGAGAATGTAAATAAATAAACTCCTCAGGAAGTGTTGCCTCAGGTATCTGTATTTCAGTGTCTGCTTTCATCTGTAATGGCTCCTCTAATAGGTGCACCTATGTAGCTGTGTTAGACTGTTGATTGAAAACTCTATCCTTCCTTCTCTCAGGACTTCCTCCCACAGGGATCTCCCTGTCCCAGGAAAGGAAGGAAATTTAGTCTTAGCAGATTTTACCATGCCTTTTGCTTTGTGTGATAGCCATCTGCATCTTCCCTTCTGATTTATGGGAATTTTCCACTTTCCTTTACAATACTTAGTGCTGAGTACGAGTTATATGCACAATGGCTGTCAAGAGATGTGTGTTTCTTAGAAAGGTAAACTTTGTCTCCTTGGTGAAGGAAGTGATTAAATATCTCAGTCTTTTATGTGCCATCAAGTTACATCCTTTCACAATCAAAAAAGTACCAAACTACCATCTCCCATAAAAACTCTGACATCAATAACCTTAGTAAGAAATGGAGAGTCCTGTGGAAGACAGCCAAATCTAAGCAACTGGCCAGAGTCGGAGAGAAGACTTCCAGCCAGGTCACTGTGCCAGACCAAGCACCAGGTCTGTCTACTCTCGATAACACTATTTCTGGCATCTCCTACTTTGCAGTATTTTTATTGTGTTATTGTTTAGTTTTCTGTGATTTTATTGTTATTTTAAGTTAAGTGCATTGCACATTTCTTTGGGTGACTTTTTGGGCAGTGACACTGATCTTATTCTACTAGGTACATTGCCCTGCCATTCATATTATGCTTTTGCAAGTTTAGCAGCCTATTTCTATACACAATTTCCCTCCTCCCTATATGAATGCCTTTCTCAGCACTGCCAGGATGTGTCTACCTCTTCAGGGCACCAGCTTTTTGATAGTCTAAGGCAGCAACCTTAAAATCTCTCTGACCCCTAACTGCATCAGCTAATAGAGACCATAGCTTGAGGATTTGGGGAACAATCTGAAATGATGCCACAGGATGTGCTATGTAAGCAGAGCTGCTCAGGAACTCATATACACAGCGGTGCAAAGGTATGCCTTCTGGGCACATGCCATGTTACCCTTTGTGTTTCCTACCTACAGAAAAAGAGAGAGTCTGGTCTGAGGTGACACCGTGCTCTTCTACCCATCAAGTGTAGGCAGAGGATGGACAGAGTGGCATATAGAAGGAAGGGAAATTGGGCTACTTGGAGGAAGTATGCTCCAGTTGATGAGGGTGTATTCGGCAATGGTGTTTGGTAATGCTATCCTTAAGGCAGGAGAGAGAAGATGAGCACCATGAGCCAGTATAAGAGTTGGATATGCCTGCCTAAGCTTCAGTGAGTAATGAGTTTGTCCCTGGATGCAAAAATGGATCAAAACTGATCATAAATTAAATTGTAAGCCCTTTGGAGACACGGAAATACATACTTCAGTGCCGTTCACCAGAGCTGAAAGAGATTTTGCAAGAGATGGCCAGCTGTTCCAACATCAGAGAAGCCCTGAAAGAGTGAGAAAGAGAATACTCACTGGTGAGGTGTGCAGAACAACTGCTGAAGCAAAAATGTTCTGATGTGTCAAGATGTCACAGGCATTAGAGTCTTTGAGGCCCTCTTAGTAAAAGACGTGATAGTATTACACATAGTGCAGCAAAAGCTCTGACATGATGGCTCGTTAGGTGCAACACCTCCATGTTAACTGTCAGGGGCATAGAAAGCATGTCCCTGGCAGTTCATGCGGAGCTCTGTCCCATAGTGCATGAGGTGTTAATGCAGGTGTACCACCTATTGTGGCAACGTTAGGTGATTCTGTGCTAATGCACAGAGCACACCATGTCTACTCTCTGCCCCTACCCCATTTGCTCACAACCTTAATGCAAGTTAGACACCATGGCAACAGTCCTATGTTGTCATGGCCCTTTGCTAGCTGTCAATGTATGTCCAAACACTCATTCAGTGCACACCAGAACATGCATCATCAGCTAACGCCCTTTAGTAAAACCCCCTCTTTATCAGCATTATGGTGAGTTCTGTGGATCACATCACTTCAGTTAACTGCTGGTCTTCTTCATCTCTCTCTGCTCATTCTTTTCCTCCTCGTTTCCCTCCTTCTTCTGTCACCCCTGAGTCTCATAATGCAGATTAAGACCTGGCTCACTAGTCTTTCCTAATTGTGTTATTACTGAAAGCCATGTTTTAGGATATCACTTTACTTTGGTGCAGTACTGAAACTGAAAGTCTGTAACACCCTTTACCATTGTAGGAAATCAGGCCACTCATGCAACTACTAATATATATATGTATCATAGCACTGCAAATAAAAGTATGCCTAGCAGTTAGAGGTATCTCAGAATCAGGGTTATTCCTTGCTGTGACTACCAACTAAAGTTCCATCTGTTGGGCTGCCTCCTGCTCATCACTGTCTGGGCTCTGGTAGAACCTCTTAAATGAAAGCTACCTGTTAGTCAGGGCCAGGTTATGGAGTATGCAATAGACTGGAAAATATTGTATGCCTTGGAGAGATGATAAAAGAGCTCTCCCTCAGATCTTTTCATGCACCTGAAGAATGTCTTCAATATGCCAGAAGTCTTATCAGTGACTGCCATTGTCTGTCATGTTCTAGCACTCATCTAATATACTCTGAAGTTTGGCAATAGGGGGTCATAAACCACATCTTCCAGGGTTAGCCACTATCACCTATGGTGACGAAAGCCTAGAAAATGAAAGTGAATCAAAGAGGTTCATCTATTAAATCGCTTCCGCAGGGTTAAAGAGAAATACCACCTGGTGGTAGCAACTAACATGGGGAAGGGGCAGACATTGTGGAGCATTTCCATGATGTCTGCCCTTTGCATAGTAGCTACAGGCAAAGGCGGGATTAGGGCAGAGAGTCAGTGGTATGTGGGCAAACCTGCTAAGCGCAGCTACTGCGGATGATTGAATCACCTAAATTGCAGCCAAAATGCATGATCTTGCATTGTTTAGCATTAAATATAAACTGTCAAATTCACAACCTTTCTTCCTTTTCTCTCCCTTTTTCATGCATCTTCTGTCTCCAATAAACATGCCTTCATTCATGACCTCTTTATCGCTAATACTCTGCAACTCCTGGTTCTTACTGAAACTTGGCTTTTCTTGAAGACTCTGCTTTAGTCGTTGCCGTCTGTCATGGAGGCTACCTATTTTCCCATTGGCCATGGTGGCAGTGTTTGGTTTCTACTCTCTGTCCTGCCTATTTCAGCCCCTCCTTCTGCCTCCATCTAATTCCTTTGCTTCCTTTGAAGTCCACGCCATGCACCTATTTACTTCACTATCTTTCCGGGTAGCTATCATTTATCGACACCCTGTCTCCCCCTCTCCCCAACAAGTCTATCTCTACCTTTCTCACAGAATTTGACTCCTGGCTCTCCACCTTTCTGGATGCATCTTCATCTTCCCTTATTAGGGATTTTAACATTTGTGTTGATGACCTTTCTGATCCTTATGCCTTAAA
This sequence comes from Ichthyophis bannanicus, assembly GCA_033557465.1. NCBI lineage: Eukaryota > Metazoa > Chordata > Amphibia > Gymnophiona > Ichthyophiidae > Ichthyophis > Ichthyophis bannanicus. The sequence goes on along the minus strand of CM066034.1, from coordinate 616,374,840 downwards.
GCTCCTTTCTCTAACCTCTTCATTCTACCTCCAGTTGTGCTCTACTGCTCCTACTCACAAGCATGGCAACTGCCTTGATCTTATCTTCTTCTTCAACTACTCACACTCAAACCTCTCCACCTCAGTTCTTCCCTTATCTGACCATCACCTGCTAACTTTCATGCTAAACCACCCCCCTATGCTGGTCTTGCCTGATCTCCACCAACATGTATAGGAATCTTCACACTATCAATTCTTCAGCTCTCTCCACTGCTGTTTTTGTCACCCCTTTCCTCTGATGTCATCCGAGTCCATTGATGAGACAATTCTTCCTGTAACACTATACTCTCCTCTGCTCTGGATGCACTAGCTCCTCCCATTCTGTGCCCTGTGAGGCATATTGTACCTCAACCCTGGCTGTTCTCAACAACCCGCTACCTACATTCCTGTGCTCAATCAGCTGAGCTTCTTTGGCTTAAATCGTGTACCCTTCCTTTCTACTCATACTATTAAGACCCTTATCCACTCACTAGTTGCCTCACACCTTGACTATTATAAACTACTCCTCACTGGTCTCCCTCTGAATCGTCTCTCTCACCTTCAATCTGTTCAAGACTCAGTGGCACGACTTATCTTCCACTAGTGTCGCTAGGTTCATGTAACCCCTCTTCTCAAGTCGCTTCACTGGCTGCCTATCTTTTTCCACATCCAGTTCAAACTACTTCTTCCACTGACCTACAAGTGCATTCATTCTGTGGCTCCTCACTACTGTATTTTCATCTCTTATCTTACTCTGCACCCCTCCTTAGGAACTCTGCTCCTCTGGCAGATCCCTTCTATCTGTGCCCTTCTCTTCCACTACCAACTCCAGACTTTGTTCATTCCATCTTGTTGCTCCATATGCCTGGAACAAACTACCTGAGTGTGTCAGGCTCCTTCTCTACCCTAAAAACCTACCTCTTGGAAGCCACTTTTGGATAGTGATGCTCCTCACTCTCTTGTCCACTACTTATGGGTATCTTACCATACTCTAGTCCTCAGTTTCCCTGTGTGTTTTGTCTTCATAGATTGTAAGCTCTGATGTGTTTTACATCTATATATACAATGTTTCATACATCTAGTAACGCTATACAAATGATTAGTAGTAGTAGGCTCTCATCAGTAAAGGAGGGGGGCAAAGAAATACCACCTGGAGCTTCCTTAGTAAAGGGGGCAAAGGTTAGAGATTGAAAGAGGAGTGTTTAAAGCAGAGGACATTAAGGTGAAAATGTAATTCCCATTGATAGTGCCACATTCAATGCAGTTATATATATCAGACTGTAATGAATATAGACATCATGAGAGGAGCCTAGGAAATGTGAGTTCACATCAGTTATATAACCTGTGGTACTGCAGATCACATATATACTGAGGAAATGAGATTGAAATAGCTACTGTACCTTCATTTCCCTCAGGTAGCCTCTGCAATGTGCATACAATCAATAATCCCCAAAACTGATCCAGCTCAAAATGATTATGTCATGGTTTGCTGTTCCTGCTACTTCACTTTTAAGGAAAGCAATGTATTGATTAGCTGTCTTGCAAAAAAAAAAATGCTCAGAAGCTAAGCAATGCAGGGAAAACTGACTGACTACTGTAGCTGCTGTGGCTCCCAAAGTCATCTAGAAGATTCCTTGGGTGAACCAAAATGTTTCCTCTACAAGTGAATAGTTTGAACATAACATAAGAATATAGGAAATGACATACTGGGTCAGACCAAGGTTCATCAAGCCCAATATCCTGTTTCCAACAGTGGCCAATCCAGGTCATAAGTATCTGGCAGGTTCCCCAAAAGTCACACAGTTTCCCAATGCTTGTTCTGGAGTAAGCAGTGGATTTCCCGGGTCCTCTTTAATAATGGTTTATGGACCTTTCTTCCGGGAACTTGTCCAAACCTTTTCTTAAACCCAGCTATACTGACAGCTTTTACTACATCTTACAGTAACAAATTCCAGAGTTTTTGACTACGCAATGAGTGAAAACATATTTTCTCTCATTAGTCTTAAATAGGTCACATTGAAACTTCATTGCATTTCCCTTACAGAGGCATTATAATATCCTTGGTTTTATTTTCCATTCCTTTCCTTATGATTCCTAGCATTCTATTTGCTTTCCTGGCTGCAGCTGCATACTGAGCAGAGGATTTCAATGTATTATCCACGATGACATCTAAATCCTTTTTCTGGGTGGTGATTCCTAATGTGGAACCTTGCATCATGTAACCATGGCAGCAATGGGCATGGAGGCCCAGTGCTCTAGGTGATTGCCTTGTTTACCTAATGGTAGCACCGGCCATGATTGGGGGAGGTATTGCCATAGTGGGGTTGGGGAAGAGAGAGTGTTTAAATACATATGTTTGGATTTCCCAAAAAATACACACAATTTTCCATAGAAAAAAGTACCCACCCAAGAAAGACGTGTATATTTGTATGCATACTTTTCCTGAGTCTCTTTTCAAATGGAAAATGTTCCCTTTAAAAAATTATACAAAGTCTGTAGGTAAAATTAACCACATAGTTTACACATACATGCTTTGTGTAGAAATTAATGTAGAGTGTGTCACAATAGCGAGGACAATTTCTAGCCATCTGCCTATTTAATCAGGTTAAAAAGAGATATTCCTATGATTGTGTTTAACTCAATAAAGAAAAACAGCCTAAATATACAGGATATATTCCATTTCCAAATGTATATATGCTATTAGGTTCTGTGTGGTCACTTGCACACACAAGAAAATCCAAAGAGATGGGCCATTCTAACACATAGAGGCATGTTTACTAAAATGCACTAACCTTAGTATGGTGTTTAATGTTCCACAAGCACGCCATGATAACAGCTAGCATAGGGCACTGCGCTAAAAATTCAATACTATCTGGTTAGCGCATGATTGATTGGAGACTGGGTGGCTTAGTGATGGAATGTGGATATACGTGGCACATTGCAATTGGCATGGTGTTTTAGGCATATACTAACTGTAAATGTTGCCAATAGTGTGGGTGCACTTATTGCCACTTCAGCGAGCGGCATTACATGCACCTATATGCCAGTTGGCATGGTACCACATGTTAGAATTGTGCTATCTGGACTGATGCACACCCCCTTACAAATTAAAGCTGGCCTCCATGCTACAGTAATTTGGCAGAACAAATGTGTGCTACTGTATCCCAGTTAGCAACATGCCCCAGTTAGTAACTTGACTCACTATATAAGCGCTAACAGATGTATAAAGAAATGCAGAGGCTTGAAGTAGATTTATATTTTGTACAAGAAACACACATAAGAAGCATGAGAAACTAGTGAACCCTAAAGATTACCCCCTGTCTCTAATATGGTGGAGCAGAAAAAAGGGGGGTGTCAATTTACCTGGCCACGCATCTCAGGGCAGAAGTAAGGGAGGCGTACAGGGCAGGGCAGCCAGATATTTGCTGGCACGCTTGAAAATAAGGGGGGGAGTGGTACCAGGTGGTAGGCATTTATGCGCCCAATGGGAACCGAGGGGGGGAGGGTTCAGGAGGTGGAAGAACAGCTGGAAAACTTAGGAGAGGGATTGTTGGTTTGTGGAGGGGATTTCAATCTAATGTATGACCCTAAACAGGATAGTACAGGAGGGAGGGGGGGGGGGGGAGGTCACCGGACAAATAGAACATGTTTTAAGAATTTTGTCCGCAAACTGGACATGGTAGATACACGGCAGTTCCAACATCCAGGGCAAAGACAATTTACATTTTTCCCCACGGTGCATGGGACATATTCACAAATTGACATGAGAAGGAAGGGATTGATAGGATAAGCAGCACAAACATTGACACCATAAAATGGTCAGATCACGTACCTATAGAGTTAAAGTTACAGGGCAAGGGAGAAGAGGGGGAAGGCAAATTCTGGATGCTTAATGATTCGTTACTGGAGGACCCTAGAGTGATTCAGGAGATAGAACAACTAATTCCTGAATGTTTTGCTATCAGTGATTACGGGGAAGTAAGAAGGCGGGGTGGTCTGGAACAATTTTAAAGTGATAGTGAGGGGCGTACTAGTTAAATGGGGGGCAAAGAAAAAAAAAAGAGGATCGAGCAAACATGGGGGCTCCGCAACTGGCTTCAACAGCTGGAGAATGCCGATGCTTTCAACCCTAAGGGACAACTGTGAGGGCAGGTACTCGCAGTTTGGGCCCACCTGAATGCTTTAGAAGTGATAGATATACAGTTCCAAATTCAAATACTACGCCAAAAATATTTTGAAGGGGGAAACAATGCAGGAACATTTCTCGTGCAGCAGTTGAAGCGGAAAAAGTTGTGGTCCCACATTTTGGCCATCAGAAAGGAAGGAGGGCTGGTGACGCATGAAGGGAGGGAGATAAGGGAGAAATGTACAAACTTCTACTAACATTTGTATAAGGCACATACCCATCTGCCCGAGGAACATAAAGCAAGTTATTTAGACTCTGTTTCCTTCCCTCAGCTAGGACAGGAGGAACGGGAGACATTAGACAAGGAGGTGACATGGGAAGAAGTGTTCAAGCAATCAAAAACTTAAAAAAATAAGGCCCCAGGACTTGATGGCCTAATAGCCCGCTTCTATAAAAAAGATGGAAATTTTATTGTAGGAACCGTTAAGGCGGTTATTCAATTTACCTAGGGAAGGGAGGAAATTAGCAGAAACAATGGGATGGGTAGGAATCTCTCTAATTCCACAAAGCAGGGAAAGATCCGCTTGCTTGTGCTTCATAGCACCCAACCTCGCTTCTGAATATAAATAGACCATTATTTTAGCAAGTAGTTTCACAATGCCTTAATGCAGTTATTGGGAACCTGATCCACAAAGACAAGCAGGTTTTATACTGGGGAAGCAAACAGCAGATCACATTCAGAAAGTTTTCAGTCTTATCTGGGCAGCAAAATGTAGGCAGGAAGCCTCCTTTCTGATTTCACTAGATGTGGAAAAAACCTTTGACCATGTTTCATGGGATTTTATGTTTCAAGTATTGGTGAAAATGGGACTTATAGAAGGTTTTATTGGGTGGATGCAAGCCTTGTACCGGAAGCCTAAAGCATGTGTGAAAGTCAGTGTTCTCTAGTCAGCATTCTTCTCCATGAAAGAGGCACTAGACAGGGCTGCCTGCTGTCCCCCCTACTATTTGTGATAATGATGGAGCCCTTGGCAGACCGAATCAGGTTAAGCCGGGACATAAGGGGGATAGTAGTGGGTGACCAGAACTATCGTGCATCATTGTTTGCAGATGATGTGATCTTGGCAGTGTCTAGGCCTAATATCTCCCTTGCTTTGACTATGTAGGAACTGAAAGAATATGGTCAACTAGCAGGGTTTTGCCTGAACTGGGACAAATCAACTATCCTAAACCTCACCGTTCCACATAATTTAAGATTAAAGTTACAAGCTTTGTTGCTCTTTCATTGGGCAGGAAAAGACATTCAGTATTTGGGGGTCACATGGGTAGCAATTAAAAGGACTTATACATGCTGAACTGTGCCAAACTCATACGAGAAATGGTCTCTCTCCTGGATGAATGGAGAAGGAAGCCACTCTCTCTTGGTTGGGAAGAATTGTGGCAGTAAAAATGATGCTGCTACCATGATTCCTGTACTTATTCTAAGTTCTCCCAGTGAAGATACCACAATGGATACTGTTCCAGACACAGAAAAAAAATAATGTGGTTTATTTGTCAGGGGAGGGCCCCTATGGTGTCAAGGGTGGTTATGCACAGATCTAGGGGTGAGGGGCGTATGGGGCTACCTGATTTTAAGAAATGCTACCTGGCAGCACAATTAAGAGACGTTCACTCATAGTTAAGGGACAAACAAAGACAATGAGTTTATAGAAGGGAAAATGACAGGAACAGATCCCCTGGATGTACTTATATGAAGGAGGGTGAAAAGATGGGGACCAAATCCCTTTGTATATCACAACTTTGGGCTGTGGCATCAACAGAGGCAGACATTGATGGCAGGTAAAAAGATATCCAGGATAATACCCCTGGCAGCTTGTTTTGGCAGAAGGAGGAAGGCCCAGGAAGGCCACTTTTAAAGGAATGAGAATTAAAGGGGTTACGATGGGTTTCCCAGTTAGTACATCAGGAGGTAGTTTGGCCATTTGAAGGGATGCGTGATCTGTATCATCTAAAAAAAAAGTGATTGTTATGGCTATTTGCAAGTCCAGAATTTTTTGCGATAAAGGGAGGTCCGGGAAGAGCTGTGAAAGGAAAATGAGTGGTTTGAGGGCCTTTGCATTTTAGGGAAGCAGAAAATGCTTTCCTAGTTCTACTGGGGATTAAATGGAGGAGGAAAGTCAAAATTAGGATATATGCTAAAATGGGAGGAGGACCTAGGGATAACCTGGGAGATGGAGCAATGGGATGAGAGAGTGCAGAAGGTGGTGAAGCTTTCGATAGCAGCTAATATACTCGAGAATGGATTTAAAACACTTCTACGTTGGTACCTCACACCAGTGCGATTGGTATGATAGGCATGGACGGAGCAGGAAATTGTTGGAGGCAATGTGGGGGAAGGGGTACATACTTTCATATGTGGTGGGAATGTAGAGTGGTTCAACAGTAGTGGGACAAGGTTATCAGAATAATGGAAGAGATTGGGGACTGGCATATACCCCGACAACCAGCTATTTTTCTGCTTCACCAAAAAGTAGACTCAGTCTCCTGACAATACCAAGAAGTGGTAGCACCCTGTATAGTGGCGGTGAAGTGTGAGATAGTGGCACGCTGGAACCAGAAGGTATTGCCGGGAGTGAATAGTTATACCGTGATATACTGTGATACCGCCTTGATTGAAGGATAAGGCGGTATAGAAATACTGTTAAATAAATAAATAAATAAAAAGCAATTAACCAACTTATATCAGATGCATAAGTTAACAGCCATGAAGAAAGGACAGGGGGGACAGGTAGCAAATCAATGGAAACTGGTATGGCAGTGGCTGAAGGGTTAGGAGGTTTGACAAGTGGAAAGTTTCTGATGGTTAGATGGAATGGCAGTACAAAGTTTAATAGCGCACATGTACTGTATGAGGGTGGAGGTGTGGGAGGTATAATAAATGGGTGCAAAAGCAGGGGTCGAAAGTGGGAGAAGGCTTGTTGGAAGTTGTTTGAGCAGGATTGACCTGTTGAGTTGATATATGTAATTTATGTTAAACATGAAAATGTAATAAAATGTTCAAATGAAACAAAAAAATAGGTCTATCTTGTTTTATTCAGGTGGGCAATGGGAATAAAAAACACTGGGAATGGCATTTGAGTGATATTGCTGAAGGACTGAATGGAAAAGTCTGTCTTTTTGCAGATGACATGAAAATTTGCATCAGAGTGGACTCCAGGGAATAGATAACATGAGGATAGATCTGGAAGAATGGTCTAATGCTTGGCAGTTAAGATTTAATGTGAAGAAGTGCAGTGTCAGACACTTGGGAAGCAGAAATCCAAGGGAATTGTATGCAATAGGGGCGAGAGGTTGGTGTGCACAGACCAGGAGAAGGACCTCGGAGTGATTGTTTCTGAGGATCTCAAGGTGGAGAAACAATGTGACAAGGCAATGGCTAAAGCCAGAAGGATGCTGGGTTGATTGCAGAGAGGAATTACCAGCAGAAAGGAAGAGATACTGATGCCACTGTGCAAGTCGCTAGTGAGGCCTCACTTGGAATACTGTGTTCAGTTTTGGAGACCATATCTCGCAAAGGATATAAAAAGAGTGGAAACTGTTCAGAGGAAGGTGACCAAAATGATTTGGAGCCTGCATCAGAAGACATAAGAGAAGAGACTTGAAGACCTAAATATGTACACTTTGGAGGAGAGGAGGGAGAGGGGAGATATGATTCAGACCTTTAAATACTTAAGAGTATTAATGAACAAACAAACCTCTTCCAACGACATGGAAGCTATAAAACTAGAGGGCATAACATGAAGCTGCAAGGAGGTAAACTGAAAGGCAGTGTCAGGAAATACTTTTTCACTGAAAGGGTTATGGATGCCTGGAATGCCCTCCCGCATTGGTGGGGGCAAATACAGTGACAGAATTCAAAATGGCATGGGACAGACACAGCCGAACCCTTTTATAGCAACAGGATAAAATCAAAATAAACTTAACTATGTCTTATATCTCAACAAATAGGGATGACCTGCTTGGAGTGGAAAGGACACCCCTAAACAAAGGCAAGGGGAGAAATGACCTGCACGGAGCGGCAGATGCACCTACTCCTGCCACCTTGCTGGGCAGATTATATAGCCCATACTTGTCTTTATCTGCCATCATATACTATGTTACTATGTCTAAGTCTAGGAATTGTGCCTGAAGACATTTTACGATTTTAAAATGATTGCATTCTCTTTCATTTAGAAAATAAATGCAAAGTATGTTATTTAATGAATCATGTAGGACATTACAACCTCAAATGTCTGAGGAATTAATTTAAACTTTATGCAATCTAAGATTTATAGAGGGACAAAACAAAATGCCCTGTGCTACCATTGTTATATAAATGGGCTACACAGTCATTTTCATTACTTTCTTTTTAACTTACTTAAATTTTTAATCACTTCAATACAGAAATAATATTGGAAAATGGAAAGAACAAAAACGGAAGAAGTAAATTACAGAAATATACTGTAATTACAGTTCGTCCCAAATATAACATTAGGGGAAAAAAGGAAGGAACAATCTAAAAGAAGGTAATAAAAAATAAGCAGATCTTTCACTAAATGGCGCTAGCTGTCGGCACATGTTCGGTTATGCACTAAAAGCATATTGGGACATGCATTGACAGCTAGCACGGGGCCTTATTGGTACAGGCTGATTTCTAGCTAACTGTAAATTGTGCATTGGGATGGTGAGGGGGCAGGTTAGAAGTGGAGAGCGGATGGTCTGAGCATGGCATATTTAGCTCAGGGTTAAACACCATTCACTAACTGTTACCCTTGTCAATAGCACAGGTACACCAAATGCCACCTCAATAGGTGGAATTAAGTGCACCCATGCTAATTTGGTTCATATTAGGGTATAGTACAGTGCTCCATGTTGACAACCAGGAAAATGCTTTCTACTCAACCAACAATTAATGCCTGAGAACATAAGATAAGAACATAAGAAATGCCATACTGAGTCAGACCAAAGTCCATCAAGCCCCGTATCCTGTTTCCAACAGTAGTCAATCCAGATCGCAAGTACCTTGCAGGTTCCCAAAAAGGCACACAGGTTCCACAAAGCTCATCCAAGGGGAAGCAATGCATTTCCCGGTTTCTCTTTGATAAAGGTTTATAGACCTTTCCTGCAGGAACTTTTCCAAATCCTTTTTAAACCCAGCTACACTAACAGCTTTTGCTAATCCTCCGGTAACAAATTCCAGAGTTTGAATACATGTTGAGTAAAACAGTGTTTTCCCTTATTAGTCTTAAATGGGTTACATTGTGGCTTCATTACTTGTCCTCTAGTCTTTCTACTTTTTGATGGTGTAAACAACCGATTTACGTTTACTCGTTCCACTGCATTCATTCATTTATAGACTTCTATCATATCTCCCCTGAGACGTCTCTTTTCCAAATTGAAGAGCACCAACTTTATAGCCTCTTCTCATAGGGGTATCATCCCATCCCCTTTACCATTTTGGTGGCTCTTCTCTGTATTTTCTAATTCTGCTGTATCCTTTTTAAGATATAGTGACCAAAATTGCATTCAATATTCAAGGTGCAGTCGCACCATGGAATGATAGAGAGACATTATAATATCATTGATTTTATTCTCTATTCCTTTCCATATGATTCATAGAATTCTATTTATTTTCTTGGCTGCTGCTGCACACTGGGTGGAGGGTTTCAACATATTATCCACGATGATACCTAAATCTTTTTCCTGGGTGGTGGTTTCTAAGGTGGTAACTTGCATCGTGTAACCATAGTTTTTGTTGTTCTTTCCTAGTTGCATAACTTTGCACTTGTCCAAATTAAATTCATCTGCCATTTGGATGTCCAGTCTTCCAATTTATCAAGGTCATCTTGCAATTTTTCACAATCCTCTTGTGGTAGTGTTGTACCAAATGCAGTATAGTTTTAGTGCTGTTGGAGCATTAGGTACAACATCATAGCACCCTTTAGTAAGAGGTGGTCTTAACATATAGCATTTCAAAGCTATCTTCTGATCAAGGAAGGGCTGTTGCTGGGTTTTTGTTTTTTTGGGGGTTTTTTTGCTCTACTGTTATCCTGAAGCTAAGAATTTCCTTTGCCTTTGAAAGTTTTTGACACATTGGAAAGCACTTTTAGTGTTTTATGTGCATAGTTATAAAATGATAACAATGGACATTTAACATGACTTTACAAGGAGACCATTGGAAGACATTGATGGATATTGCAAACAGTTATATAATCTGGTGCATCTCATAGACCTATACCATTCCAGAACAAATTGTAGGTTACTAATTGTGTCTATTGTCTTTTTTTTATTTTCCATCTTACACCATGAAGTGGGAGTTTAGTGATTGGTAGTTACATTTCATCATAAAGCATTTTGTAATACTATAAAAATAATTTTATTAGGGATGTAAACTCATTAGAATACATTTAGTTTGTTAGCACATCTTTAGTGCAGGTTAATTCAATTTAACACATGTAACCTATAAATTACAATGACCATGCCACCTTGAGTGAATTCAATCCTGCCTGATCTCAGAAGCTAATCAGGATTGGGCCTGGTTGGTACTTGGATGGAAGACCACCTTAGAATATCAAGTACTGTAGGCATGAAGACACATTTTAGAAATGATGTCAAGTACAATCTGATATGTCCACTCCAAAATGTCACAAAAAAAGGCAGGCAGGTCCAAGTTTGGGCATGATTTCACAAACATGGATGTCTTCAGGGCCATTGAAATAGATGTCCCCAAAATAGTATCTCAGACTGGGTATGTCTCAGAGACAAGACATTCAGTGATGGTTGAAACACAAAACAAATATCAGTGTGATTCTGTAGAGTACTGGGGATGGTGGAATGACATCTTCTTTGCACCCCCCAGATGTTTTGTGACTCAAACAAGCACTTTCCTAGTGCCTATTTGTACCTGGAGCATGTCTAAACTTGCACAAAGTCACAAATATCCCTGTTGTTTCTGAAATTAAGTGAGGAAGTCTAAATCCATTGCACTACCATGGACATGTCCCCATCACGTTCCCTGCATACTTGGAGACCCCATGCCAGGGATGTCTTTGTAATTTGGATATCTGCATGCCCATTTTCGGACATCCAAAGCAAGAATAGAGCTTCTAAAATGACCACTTTAATGTGTGGAAGAAAAATGTGGCAATCTACTTCTGGTTGTACCTTGTCAAGAAAACCCAGCAAATAGTCACAATGTGGACAGTTATCATCAGGAGTCAATATCAATTCAATGACTCTTAACAATAACTTGCAAATTAATGTGTATTAAATCTATCAGCACATATTAAAATATTGTAATGTGCATCCAAATCAGTGCATGAAACAAACCAAAACTTGGGAAAAATATCCAAAAATGACCTGAAAACAAACCCAGTGTTTTTCTGTGCAATTCTCTAATTTTTATCTATTTTAGAACTCAGCAGGCACAATGTCCTGAAAACATATTCTAGTGCCCAAAGAAACCTAACAGTTGTTTATTATTTCAGTTCTTTATTTCTTAGATGCAACTTGCAAATAAACATCTGTTTTCCATCCAGAAGAGATGTGCTGTGAATAAATCCTTAAATCTGCTCACAGGCCTTCTATAAAGTTCCAAGGACATGGAACAGTCTGTTACAACATCAAGGTGCTATATATTTTATAGAAAAAAAAGACTTTTGAAGACTGATAAAGGTCAAAGGCCCTCTTGAGACCTATTGAGGCCTTTAAGTTTTGAATTTCATTAAGCTGGAATCGGGGACTGAATATGTCTGCAATTTGAAAAAACCCAATCAGAGAGAGATTTAAAGCAAAATGGCAGCAAGTGCCAATTTCAATCATTTTGCAGTTTGCAAAATGAGACAGATGGGAATTATGGCATGCTACCACAATTATTGTTCTTCCTTTTTATAGTGAAAAATACTCCATATCGCATAGGGGTTTTGAATAACTGACATTTTCAGACTTCGGTCATACATTTCTAGTCAATAGTGGATATGATGGCAGTGCATTTCTTAGACTGCAACAATTTAATAACTTAGAGAGAAACCGAGCATCATTAGTCTTGTAGGTTGTTGTTTTTTTAAGCTACGGCCTACTCTTCCATACAGAGTTGCTTTCTGAACTCAGCTCTGAAGGAAACACGCAACGTAATTAAAATGAAAAAGTCAGTTCAGAGTCATCATTATTGAGATTTTGCTCAAGCACCAAATTTATTGGATTTGGGATTTAATTACTCACCTTTTCCAAATCTGAGCTTAAGTACAGTTGGGAGGCCACGTCCCAGAAAGCTTACAGTCAAAGGCAATGGACAGTGAAGTGATGTACCCTGTATCATAAGGAGTGCAGTGGGAGAAGTAGGATTTTAACTCTGGCTTCCTTAGTCTTCACCTATTACTTGAGCCTCTAGTCCCTTCCTCCACTCCACGAGTAGGGAATGCTTTACTAAAGGGTTTCTCCTAGTTTGTGTCTCTGGGAAATATGTTTGGTGAATTATGCGCTCAGTGCATGGTTTTTAACACAAGCCCTTATTACTGTGCATGTGGAGGAATTGTATACACTCCTGCATTATACATGCACATTTTTATAGTCGGGTATGCAGGTACTTTACCTAATAAAAAAGGGGCATAAGTGGTTGAAAACACATGTTAAATCTAGGCCAAGCACTTAAGCCAGCTATGGCTAGTTTAAATTTCAATGCCTAAATTTTTCAAGAATGTATGTAAATTATAATATTTTGTAATTTACGAGAGCTCCGCCCTCACTCCATCCAAGCTCCGCCATGTGCATGCCCACATTGACAGTATGCGCAATTGGCCTGACGTGCATATTTACAGAATAGTGACTGCCTAAGTGCCGTTTGCCACGCTAAAGTTCTTGAAAATACATGATTTCTGTGCCCCTTATACAATTACTCTATTAATTGGAGTATTAATTATAATGTCATTACTGGTGTAATTCTCAAAGGCTAAGGCTCTTTATTATCTGGATGTTTCTGAATATCGTTTTGTATGAACCCTTTGTATAGAACTGAAGTTCCTACCTAACACCTACCTTTTAATTCAAAGGACACCTTTATTGTGCTTAAAATAGTTTCTGCTTAACTTTCCTAGTTGTTGCCAAAATTCCATTGAGCTGTTATTTTGTCAGTGTCCTGCTCTTATCTGTCGAGAAAGTATTTTCATACAGAATGGGAAAAAAATCCCGCAGTTGTAAAGTAGAAGAGCAATTTTTACAGTGAAAAAGTCATTTGATGCAATTGCAGCATCATTTTAGTAACTGAGTGTGGAAAGAAATTTAGAACTACAAATAACCTTTCAAATTATGCATTTTAACAAAGGCACACAGTACCTGTTGCTTGTGTTGTATGTTGTTACACTTTGGTTTCTAAGAAGAAAATATTGATTTCTCTCTACAAGCAAAGTGAAATAATAGGAGCATGCTCAGTCTTTTCCAGCACAATACACTCTAACTTTCCTAAATATGAGTAGTTGCACTGTGCATTACTAACCTTATTCTATGCTGTTCTATACCTAAAGTGGCTTACAACATATGAAACTCAACAGCTCAACAGCTTTAGAAAAAGTATGTTTATTCTGGAGAATAAGTAGGCAGGGCTATAAAAATCGAAGGCCTAGGAGTCTGAAGCTGTTTATTTTCAGAAAGGAAGTATATCAAATGACTGAATTAACAATAAACAAAAATGGTATAATTGACTATGCTTTCACATAAAATTGATAACTGGGGTAGCACGGACCCAGTGCATCCCCTCCTCAATACCACCATTTGAGTAAATGCCCTAATATAAACACCCCCCCCCCCCCCAACCCTCCAATTATGCCCACATAAACACATAACATGCATTTTGGCAATAAACTGGTCACAGCTTTATTGAACTCAACAATAACTTTTATCATACAGCCAAACATAATATCCAACATTAACAACTCTTGCCAGATCTGGTAACTCACCAGCCATGTTACTAGCAAGATGATACCTTCTCTGTGGTCTCGCCAGCAACATGCCCTAATCCCCTCCAAAGCCGACCTAGCCATATGACTAGCAAAGGTAAGCCGTCTTTTGGGTGCACTCTCTTGGACCACCCCCCCCTCTCCACCCTGCAACTATCCAGGCCATGATCGCCCGACCACAGCCCATCTGTAATGCTCAACTAGCTTCCCGCCTAATCCCCAAAGACGCGATGAACCCTGATGTGATCCTCGGGACTACAAGCATAGGGTGGGATGAGTGGGAACGTGGCTGTCCCTTCACCGCAGCAGCCGGAACCGGAGAGGAGGTAGGTGGCCAATGTGACAGATAAAAAGGCTCACTTGACCCCCTCCCTTCCCTCCCAGCATCCCACCCAGCCCATTCATTGGCTTCCCCCATGTCAATGCAACAGGAACCAATGAATTTAAATATCACTGCCATTCCGCTCATCCCCCCTTTCTCTTCCCCCCCCCCCACTCATCTTTCCGACCAATATGTCTGGCCTAAACAGCTCCATGCAAAGGTCTCGGCCTTGGGCAAGGGTCCCCGCACCAGAATGGGGCCCTGCCCCGTAGGCTGGGGCCCTGCACCGCAACCTGGAAACTAACTGGAGTAGCACGGATCTGGTGCATCCCCTCCTCAATATCACCATTTGAGTAAATATAAACCCCCCCCCCCAAAAAAAACCCCCTCTAATTACGCCCACATAAATACATAACATGTGTTTTGTCAATAAACCGGTTGCAGCTTTATTGAACTCAACAATAACTTTTATCATACAGCCAGACATAATATCCAACATTAACAACCCTCGCCAGATCTGGTAACTCACCACCATGTTACTAGCAAGGTGATACCTTCTTGGCCATCCGCCGCGGTGTCGCTAGCGGCAAGACCTCACCCCCACCAAAGCTGACTTCACTATATGACTAGCAAAGAGCAAAGGTAGGTCATCTTCTGGATGCATGCTCCTGGGCCAGCCCCCTCCCCCCACACAACTATCCGGGCTGTGATCGCCCGACCATTGCCAACCTGTAATGCTTAACCAGCTCTGGACCCTGGAAACCTCTGTGAACCTGCTACCGGTGCAGGGCGAAAGTTAAAGTGTCTGTGCCCCCCCCCTAAAGCTGCAACCAGTGGGCCTCCTGCCGATCAATCAATTCCAAGACCTCCTGCCAATCATTGAGAAGTAAATCCTGACCAACTGGAGACAGATAGACACTGTCCTGCCTGAAAAGGCCCACCCACTCTGCCTCCATCCACGGGTGCATAATCTGATAGCCCCCTTGCTTGCACTCCCAATGCCCAATCTGGCAATTAATCTTAGCTAACACCTTCGATCAGCACTGCTGGTCCATACAGGAAGGCCTCGGAATGATGTCAGACCATAACAACCTAACATAGTAACATATTTATTTATTTAGACAGATTTGTATGCCACCTTATCCTTCAATCAAGGTGGTCACATCACATCATAATTGGAAGGTTACATTTAACATTAGGGTATGTGTAAACATTTAGACAGTACAGTTACTTAACAGCATTTAGACAGTACAAATGAAGGTAACATTTAACGTGAGGGTATTTAATAACGCGATATGATAAACTCGTGTGTGTGGATAGGATGGGTGCGTGCTTAGTTGGCGGCGGAAGAAGTATATCAGTTTGGGTATGGGATGTTGCCTGGATGCTCATATGTTTCTATAAATAAAAATGTTTTGAGGTCTTTGTGGAAGTCTGTGAGGTCATCTAGTGCCCTCAGGTTTATTGGGAGAGAGTTCCATAGTGTGGATGCCAGTAGTGATGGTGCTCTTTTTGAAGTTGTTTGTTTGGTTTTGTGATAGCCTGCAGGTATGCCGATCATATTGTCGTTATTGGTTCTTCTTGGTCTGTTGCTGATATCCCTTGTTATAACGTTTTAGAGTACGTCTGCTGAGAGATGATGATAGACTTTGAAGATGATCATGATTGTTTTGTATTTAGCTCTTGCCATCATTGGGAGCCAGTGCAGTTGTTGTAGGACGGGGGTGATGTGTTTGGTCCTTCGTGTGTCTGTAATGATGCATGCTGTGGTGTTTTGTACCATCTGTAGTGGGTGGAGTGTCTGCTGAGGAAGGCCTTGATATAGTGAGTTTCCATAATCAAGCAGTGGTGTAATGAGTGCTTGGCACACTCTTTGGAAGTGGTCCTGATGGAGCATTGGTTTGATTTGTCTGATTGTTTTCAATCGTTGATAGGCCTTGTTTGCGGTTTTGGTGATGTGGGATTTCAGGTTCAGAGCTCTGTCTAGTGTGATGCCCAGATACTTAACTTCTTCTTTGACTACTATGTGTTTGTCTAGGATGCTAATAGTTTGTGGAGGTATGAAAGTGGGGTTCCTGGTGACGAACATTGCCCCAGTTTTATCGTAATTGACTGTTAAGTTGTTGGCTATGAGCCAGTCATTCATGTCTTCGAGGCATTTGGTTATTGTTGTGGTGTTTAGTGCTAGTAGATTGATTGGAGCATACCCCATGATGTCATCAGCATAAATGTGATAGTGACGTTTGTGGTGCTTGATGATGTTGCATATGGGCTGTATGTAGATGTTAAAGAACATTGATGATAGGGCTGAGCCCTGAGGTATTCCTTGCATGACGGGGAATTGTAGTGATTTCTTTTGGTCGAATTTGACTTGTTGCGTTCGTCCTTCCAAGTATGATGTAAACCACTTCAGGGTGTTCTTGCATAGTCCTATCTGTTGTAAGTGTTGCAATAGTTTGGTGTGGGACACAGTGTTGAAGGCCACCGAGATGTCCATGAACACTAGCAGGAAGCCATTTTTTATGTTTCCATGCCTTTTAGGAGATTGTCAAAGAGGGAGGTTAGTAGTGTTTCCACGCCGTGCTGGGGCTTAAATCTATGCTGATGTATGTCCAGTGGGGCATTTATATCAATATGGTCCTGTAGTTGCCTTTGCACTGCCTTTTCCATGATTTTAGCAAGGAATGGCAGGCTGGAGATGGGACAGTATGATTTTGGTTCGGAGGGGCTCAGATTGCTACTTTTAAGTATTGGTCATATCATTGCGTGCTTTAGGGGTTGTGGCATGTATCCTTCTTGGAGTGAATCTTTGATGATTTTTTTGAATGTGATGAGAGAGTTGGCTTTTTGTAGCTTTGAGCCACGTCACTGGGCATGGATTTGACGGTGAAGTTGTTGTGTTTAGTTCAGATATAATGCCTTCTTCTTGCTGCTTTGTTGGTATGGTGAAGCTCTCCCATTTTTTATGTTGCTTTTTTTATCATATGATCGTTTGTTTGTGGTGTATGATGGCAGATAAAGACCAGTATGGTCCATGTAGTCACAGCAAGGCGGCAAGAGTAGGTGCACTTGCCACTCCATGCAGGTCACCTCTCCCCATGCCTTTGTTTAGGGGTGTACCCACTGCTCCATGTAGGTCACCCCTATTTGTTCAGATATAAGAGATAGTTATGCTTATTTTGATTTTATTGTCTTTCTATAAAGGGATCCACTATGTCTGTCCCATGCCATTTTGAATTCTGTCACTGTGTTTGCCCCCACCACTTCCATAGGGAGGACATTCCAAGCATCTACCACCCTTTCAGTGAAAAAGTATTTCTTGACATTGTCTTTCAGTTTACCCCCTTGCAGCTTCATGCAATGCCTTCTAGTTTTTCAGCTTTCCCATCTTTGGAAGAGGTTTGTGTGTCCATTAAAGGTCTGAATCATATCTCCTCTATCCCTCCTCTCCTCCAGAGTGTACATATTTAGGTCTTCAAGTCTCTTCTCATAAGTCTTCTGACGCAGTCTCCAAATCATTTTGCTTGCCTTCCTCTGAACTGCTTCTAGCCTTTTTATATCCTTTGCGAGACATGGTCTCCACACAGTATTCCAAGTGAGGCCTCCACAGTGACTTTAGTACCTTTTTCCTTTCTGCTGGTAATTCCTCTCTGCATGTAACCCAGCATCCTTTTGGCTTTTGCCACCGCCTTGTCACACTGTTTCGCCACCTTGAAATCATCAGAAACAATCACACTGAGGTCTTCCTCCTGGTCCATTCACATCAATCTCTCGCCCCCTGTTGTTGTTGTTATGTGCCATCGAGTCGGAGTCGACTCATGGCGACCCTCTGGATAGCTATCCTAAATTGTGTTCGGTCTTGAGTCAGATGGCTCATTGTTGACAGACTGGTACCCATAGCTGCTGCTATTGTATCGATCCATCTCATTGCTGGCCTTCCTCTTTTGCGTTGACCTTCTATCTTGCCAAGCATAATGTCTTTCTCTAATGATCTCTCTCTTCGCATGATGTGTCCAAAGTATGAAAGTCGAAGTCTTGTCATCTGAGCTTCTAAAGAAAGCTTAGGTTTGATCTCCTCTAGTACCGACTGGTTTGTTCTTTGGGCAGTCCATGGTATACACAGTATTCGCCACAGGCACCATAATTCAAAGGCATCAATTTTCTTCCTGTCTATCTTTTTCACTGTCCAGCTTTCACATCCATATGATGTTATTGAAAATACCATGGCTTGAACAAGTCGAATCTTTGTATGGAGAGAGACATCTCTGCTCTTGAGAATCTTATCTAGGTCTTTCATAGCCATTCTGCCAAGATCAATGCGTCGTCTGATTTCTTGACTGCTTGTTGCTTCTTTATTGATAGTTGATCCAAGTAGGTTAAAGTTGTTCACGATTTCAATTTCTTCTCCTTCAACGATGAACCTGTTGATTATGCCAGTTGTCATGATCCTTGTCTTCTTTACATTAAGGTGCAGGCCCATGTTGAGGCTATGTTCTTTGATTGTGAGAAGCAAATGTTTCAGATCATCTTCACTTTCAGCCAGTAATGTGGTATCATCAGCATAGCGAAGGTTGTTGATGAGTCTTCCACCAATCTTCACACCTCTGTTGTCTTCATACAATCCTGCTTCTCTGATGATTTGTTCTGCATATAAATTAAACAGGTAGGGGGAAAGTATGCAGCCTTTTCTTACACCTTTGCTTATTTTAAACCATTCTGTTTCTCCTTGTTCCATTCGAACTGTTGCTTCTTGATCAATGTACAGATTGTGCAAGAGTATGATCAGGTGTTCTGGTAAACCCATGCTTCTTAATGTGGCCCCCTATTGCATACAATTCCCTTGGATTTCTGCTTCCCAAGTGCATGACACTGCACTTCTTCACATTAAATCTTAACTGCCAAGAATTAGACCATTCTTCCAGCTTTTGTAGATATTTCCTCATGTTATCCACTCCCTGAGGGGAGTCCCACTCTGTTGCAAATTTTTGTGTCATCTGCAAAATGACAGACTTTTCCATTCAGCCCTTCGGTAATATCACTCACAAATAAATATATTGAACAGTACCGGTCCCAAGACCGAACCCTGGAGCATACCGCTAATCACCTTCCTTTCATCTGAGTGAGTTCCATTTACCATCACCTTCTGTCATCTGTCAGTCAACAAATTTCTGATCCAGTTCACCATCTTGGGACCCATCCCAAAGCTGTTGAGTTTATTGATAAGCCTCCTATGAGGAACAGTATCAAAGGCTTTACTGAAATCTAGGTAGATCACATCCATTGCATGCCCTTGATCTAGTTCTCTGGTCACCCAGTCAAAGATCTCAATCAGATTTGTTTGGCAAGATCGTCCTTTGGTAAAACCATGTTGCCTTGGATCATGCAACATGTTGGTTTCGAGGAAGTACACTGTTTGCTCTTTCAGGAGTGCCTCCATTACCTTTTCTGCCACTGAGGTAAGGCTTACTGGCCTGTACTTTGTCACTTCTTCCCTATTACCACTTTTGTGGAGAGGTACCACATCAGCCCTTCTCCAGTCCTGTGGAAATTCTCCTGTCTCCAAGGATCTATTAAAAAGATCCTTTAAAGACCCTGCAAGAACTTCTCTGAGCTCTTTCAGTATGCAGGGATGTATCCCATCTGGTCCCATAGACTTGTCCACTTTCAGTTTTGCAAAGCTGTTCTAACACATCATCTTTTGTGAATGCTGTGATATCTACTCCATTCCCATTTGTATATTTGTCAATCACAGGTAGTCTTCTCCAGGATTTTTTCTAGTGAAAACAGAGCAGAAGTATTTGTTTAGCATTGTTGTTTTTTCAATGTCACATTCCACAAATCTGTTCCCAGCACTTTGAGTCCTGCAATTCCACCTCTGATGTTCCTCCTCTCCCGAATATACCTGAAAAAAGTCTTGTCACCACACTTCACATCTTTAGCCACATTTTCTTATGTCTTTGATTTTGCTAGCCTTATTTCTCTTTTAGTTTGATCTTGTATTCTTTTCTGTGTTCCTCTGTTTGCAAGCTTCTGAATTTTGTGAAAGCTGTGTTTTTTTACTTTATTTGTGCAGACATTTCTTTGGAGAACCAAATAGGTTTCCTTTTCCTCTTGTTTTTATTTACTTCCCTTATGTATGTATCTGTTGCACCTTATATTGCTTTCTTTAGTTTAGCCCATTGCAATTTCACTTCCCTTATCCCCTCCCACCCTACCAACTGCTCCTTCGGGTACTTGGCCATTTTACTGAAGTCAGCGTTTTGAAGTCTAAGACATTGAGTTTGCTGTGATTGGATTCCACCTTGGGTTGTATCTCAAACCACACTGTGTGATGATCACTGCTGCTCACATGGGCACCCACCTGGATATTTGACACTCTATCTCCTTTGATGAGCACCAAATCCAGCACAGAGCTCTCCCTGGTTGTTTCCATCACCATTTGTTTAAGTAAAGCATCTTGGAAGGCATCCACAATCTTTTTACTTCTTTCCAGATTTGCAAAAGGAACACTCCAATCCAAATCAGATAGATTAAAGTCACCCAATATGATCACTCCACCCTTCGTGGCTATCTTTGCAATATCAACAATCAATTCTCTATCCATTTCTTCAGTTTTGAGTTGGAGGCCTGTAGACCACACCAGTGACATCTCCTCTTTCCAACACAATCCAGAGTGCTTCTTCTTTTTCCCACATCCCCTGCATTTCAGCAGCTTTAATACTGCTGTTGACATATAGGGCTACTCCTCCTCCTTTTCTACCCTCTCAATCTCTTCTAAATAGATTATAGCTAGTTATGGATATACCCCATTCATCTGACTCATTAAACCATGTTTCTGTAATGGCCACAATGTCCAAGTTCATTTCCATCATTAGAGCTTCCAGATCAGGAACTTTGTTGGCTAGGTTTTGTGCATTTGTATTTATTGCTTTCCAGCATTCGTTGATTGGCTTGTCTGGCTTTTGCATGGGTTTTGTTCTATATGCCCCTTCCCGCTTGCAATTGATGTGTTGTTCAAAAGTGTGGCTGTTTCCAATGTTGTTTTTCTTTTGCTGGGAGTAACATACTGAATTTGCCCTTCTTCATCTGTCACCCCCTTTCCCTAGTTTAAATTCCTGTCCACATAATGCCTGAATTTTTCACTTAGGATCCTTTTCTCTGTGGTGGGGAGATGTAGTCCATCAGTACAGTATAGTCTCTTGTTGATCCATATGTTTCCACAGTCACCTATATATCTAAATCCTTCTTGTTTGCACCAGGTTTGGAGCCATGTATTAAAGTTGTTTATGCAATGCAGCCTTTCTGCCCCCTTACTATGAACAGGTAGAACTTCTGAAAATGCTATAGTGTCAGCAGTGGGCTTGAGTTTCTCTCCCAGAGTCTGGAAGTCCCTTTGAACTACAGAGGCACTGTTTCTAGCCAGGTCATTTGTACCCAAATGGATGACAATATCAGGCTTGGAGTTCTCACTTTCTGAACTAACTATACCAACAATTTGGTTTGTATTCCTGCTGGCTGAAGAGCCTGGGATGCATTTGACCATCCTCTCTCCTTTGAGCTGTGTTCCGAAGTTGATGCCTCTGATGATCGAATCTCCAGTAAGTAGTAGTTTTCTGTTGTGTAGTTTTTTTTCTTCCTATTTGGTACATTTTCAGCAAGCCTATCATTTAAGGGCACTTTAGATTCATTGATTGGGCACCCACATTATCCAAGTCAAAAAAAGCATTATGCAGGGATATCACTTGATGTATTAGGTGTCTCTGCGTTACAGGTCACAACCTCCCAGAGTCCACTGTGATCCATTTGTTCCTGGGCTGTTTGATTCTTTGTGGAAGCGGTGGTGGATTTTGTTCAGTTTGTACCCTAGAGGAAGTGTGTTTAATTGTAGCTAATTCTTCCCTTAGTAAAGTCAATTCTTTATGCATAGCAGCTAACTTGAGGCATATAGGGTAAGCTCTTAGGATCCAAATGATTCTTTTTGGAATGAAAGCACCACATTTATTTAAAGGACCGAGGTCAGTGTATATGATGACTATATAGGCAATGCAACCCAGGGGTGGGTGGGGTGAGGGGTAGGGTGGGCGGGAACCTAAGTGTCCCTGGCCAGTAGGCCTTCTATGAACTGAGGGCACACTCAGATATCTGATTTAAAGGCTATGCAAGGAATGTAGGCAGGCTGAAGAGCCCTAAAAACCTATATGCAACAGGTAATGTTTATCAAAAGACAGGCAATGATAAAGTTTGAGAGCCTTGGATGAGTGTGTAGATGAGTGTGACGTTCTGATAAGCAGACTGGTTCGGGTATTTGGTCAGTGGTAGAGCACCTTTAATTTAATTAGCCCCTCCCTGTAAGGCAAACTTGCAACAGACGAAATAAATTAAAAAAGTCAAACTGAGATCTTACTGCTATGTATCAGCCTACTAATCAAAGGTCCCTGTAACCTTAAAAGTATACCCTTGCTTGCAAAATTAGTTAGGAGACCTAAGTAGAAGACCAGGCCTAGCTGCAAGTCTAAAAGCAAAGCATATTTCTGTTCCAAGTAGCTATATATCACGTATCCCTGACCAGTAGGCCATCTATGAACTGAGGGCTCCCTCAGATATCTGATTTAAAGGCTATGCAAGGAACGTAGGCAGGCTAAAGATTCCTAAAAACCTATGTGTAACAGGTAAAGTTTATCAAAAGAGAGGCAATTGTAAAGTTTGAAAGCCTTAGCTGAATGTATAGTCTCTTGAAGTTCTGATAAGTATAACCCCATGGAACTTCCGCAAAACCTTTTATTAAGTTTCTTTTTGCCACCCTGATGATCTGTTTACAAGTCCATGAACAAAGATTATTGCCATCTAAATGAAAGAAGATCATACCCAATCATGATGACACAACAAGGGCAGGAGCTGGCTCCAATGCAGGCTGTGCTCGCCAAGCCACAATACAGACCACACAGCTGAAGCAAGGCCCACTGGTCGCACGTAGCTCACTGACCAGCTCAATGAACAAACTAATGACCAATAAGCCAACACTGTAGGGACCACTGCTGTACATCTAAAAAAAGAACAGTAACTAAACCAAGGCAGCTATCCCCCACTCCCGAAGTCATAAGTGAACATAACCCCCAAAAGCGTGGGTATGCCATCTGCCAATCCTTTGTATAATGTGGTCTGACAATCCAGCAGCAGCCGCACTGGTAGCGGCACCAATGTGAAAAGAATGGGAGGTGAAGAGATGAGGTTCTTCACCCATGTTCCACAGTGCAAGTCATAAGACAGCTGTGAACTGAAATCGGGTCAACGTGTGGGAGTCCTGGTGCACGAACAACAATCCCACACCCTCTGGCTGCAAGGCCAAGTAATATTGCATACTAACTACAGGGCAAATAATAACACCTTCAGTCGCATTCAGAACCACCCAAATACATTTTCCCAACTGGTCCGTTTTTGATCTGACCAACAAAATGCCCAACTAACCAATTTCCACCTGAATGTGCTCCAGAAACATGCCGGCCCCAATTGGCCACGAGAAAAGTTCACTATCAGTTCGCTGACCAGGAAAGCCCCAAAGAAGGCCAAACAGAAAACTGCCCAGAATGGTGCAACTTCATACGCAGACTCCGCAACCTGTGACAGCACATTACACAGACTTAAAAGCAGTTCATAAGTAATCGGACACCTGGACTTGCATGGAGTCATCACGAATCATTTCCATACTTGCAACAACCTGTGGACTAAGAATCCCTCCGAAGGGTTACGCCATTCAGCTGCTCTGGAGAAAAAGGCAAAAAACAGTCAAATGAGAGCTGACTTGATCCCCTTGTCCTTGGAAAAAACTACATATTGACCAAGAAGCCACTCAGACACTTTGCCTTGCTACCTGGCTTGGGTCGACAAGAAGCTAGCCACTATGTAATAGCCTCTTCAATAAGTGGGCCATGTAGCTGGCACCACTGACCTCTTCAGAAGACTCGGCATTCCAGCAGGTCAATCTGCCAAAGATGCTCTGGGACCAAGCACCCATCCACATCTGCTTCTGGGGTCAAAATCTGGAAATGGGCCCGCTTGAAAGAGGAAAGAGAATCAACAATTTTGTTAACAAAGCCAGGAATGTGCCGAGCCCCGGTAGACACATTTAAATGCAAACAAGACACGACAAATTAACCAGGCCCACCCCCTGTGGGTTTGAGAAGCCTCTAGTAAAGAGTCTGCATATGCCAACAAAAGCCCATACTGATCTGGTACATGATGTCCCCACATGCTAGCTAAATGCAAGAAAGCCATGGTCCAATTTACAACATTATACGAGTCTTTTTAAACCTGCCGGCCTTCTCGTCCTCTTTTCTCATTTTCCTGCTCTCTAACTAGACCATTTTCGCCCGTCCAAGGGAGGAAAATGTCAATGAAACGCCACTTCCAGATTTTACTGCATAGGGCATGCAGAACACCTTCCCACAGCCGTGAGAAAGCAGCTAATGTGGGAGCCCTGCTCCCCACCTCCATGATGGGAGCCACACCAACAATGGTTGTCCCCGCACCCCTGCAGAACCGGAAGAAAATGAAGGTGATTCAGAAGGGGAGATGGAGGAAGAAGAATCAGAACCCCATCTGTGCTGATGCGTGTGTTTCCACTTTCAAGAAGCCTTACTTACCACATGCTCCCCCGTGTCTCACCCTTGACCCTCCATAGAGCCCTCCCTCGACCCAGATGACATCTCACCTTTCATGGCAGGCATCTTAGCTAGCACTGAAACAGGAATAGGCAACGCTGGTACGTGAAACAGAACGACACAACCACTCGTGCTGCACTCTAAATTTGCCTGCTGCGGCCCAGAATACTCAGAAGCTCCAACGCCAGCCGACCTCAGTTGACCTACACCTTTATGTACTGGACGAAGCTGTGACACCTGCGGAACCTGTGAAGAGACCAAAGAAGAACAAGGGGCAGGGGAACAGCAGCAGGACATGCTGTAGATGAAGCCTCTGGCCACGAGGACCTGGATGGTCCTAGAGCTCCCTGACCAGTAATCCTATGTAACCCCCACCCCCATATGAAGGTAAGCACTGTGCATACCCTACCAGCCAGGTGGATAAGCTAGAGGTCCCACCCGACCCCCAACCCCCAATAGAGGCTGCCCCCCTGGCAGGAATAACCAAGCCACAGCTCGCCCCCCTGAAACCCACCCATCGAGCCCAAAGCCAGTAGGAAGCCCGCATCATGTGGAAAGTCCACTGGGCTGCCCAGTGCTGCAGACTCTGCTGTAATTGCATCGGTGACCCCAGCCCCATCCACTACACCTCCAAAAGTGCCACCAACACCCTCAAGGGAGGGTACCCCAGCAGGTTCAAAACGCCTCCCAGCCCCCCTGCCCCTAAAACCTTCAGCCTCCAGGCCCGCTACTCAAGGCCCCAAGCCAAGGCTGACTGATGCCCAGGGCAGAGCAAACCCCTGGCCCTGTCTCTACCCCTTCCCCTAAACATCTTGCCTACTGACATCTCCTTGCCCCTCCCATTCCCACCTACCCCAGCTAAACTGACCCCAGGCCCTCCTGAAAGCACCTCCCTAGCCCGGGGCTGCTCAGGACTTACACTGTAGATAATACAGCCCCAGACATAAGGGGAAGTCCCTCAGGAATTTGCTCAGCAGCTGCCTGCAGTCCCTCCATCAGGGAGTCAGAGTCTGATGAGGGAGGGCAGCCGAGCCCCCCGCCACCGCCAATCTACCCCTCCTTGCTGGCATGCCCTGAGGCTCCCCAACCCAATAGGAGCCTCAAGGATTCTCTTTTTTTCTAAATTGAATTATCACAGTTGCAGGAGTGGGAGGGGAGTAGCTGCTACCAGCCGGGAAACGCAGGTTGCCCTTTTTCAAAGGCAGAAATGCAGCTGACGGGGCTCAACGTGACTGTCCCTTCACCACAGCAGCCGGAACCAGAGAGGAAAGAGGCGGCCGACATGACAGGTAAAAAGGCTTGCTCGACCGCTCTCTCCCCTCCCTGCATACCATCCAATCCATGCATTGGTTCCTCCCACATTACTGCAATGGGAGCCAATGAATATAAATATCACCGCCATCCCGTTCATCCCTCGCTTCTCTTCCCCTCCCCTTTTCCCACCAACACATCCGGCCTAAGCGGTTCACTGCAAAGGCCTTGACCATGGGCAAGGGTGCCCACACTGGGCCATGCACCCGGTTAAGAGCAGCCGCCTGGGGATCTTGCCCCATGGCCTAGAAACTTTGCTTCAATAACCCTGCATAGCTTGTAAGAGATATGAGATGGTCAGATGGTATACAGATTTGCACCATAAAACTGAGATGAGCCAAGACCTTGCCTTGACTGGTAGGCCCAGTAACCATTCAGGTGGAATGAAAGCAGGAAGACCTTTTTCCTGAGAATGCTGGCACAGAAGACTGTCTCTGGAAAATATCATCAGCAGAGTTGGATTACCACCTGGCAGCCGATTTGTGAAAGCTGCTGATCTTGTTTTGACCCTATTCCATGCTTGCCTTTGCACTTTCTCCCTTTATCTTTTGTTGGTTATTGTAATTTCATTTTCTTTTCTTTGTTTTCCCTTGTAGGGTTATTATCTTTCTTCCCTTTTACTTATTTTTGTAAACCACATAGATGGGTATAGAGAGGATAACATTCTATCATCCCAGTACTCAGCACAATGTCAACAATAGCAGTAGTAGGATTTGAACCCTGGCTTCCCTGTTCCCGCCCCACTACTGTAACCATTGGGCTATTCCTAAATATCTAGTTCCAGAAATACTATTCTGGGGATGTCTATATAGATGTTCCCGCAGACATCTTATATGAGGCAAGTCCATGTTTGTGAAATCATGTCTGCACTTGGATGTACATATTTTTATTTTCAGACATTCTGGCTTTAGACAGCCCAGATTGCACTTGAACATTTCTTCTAAAATTCACCTCCACCTTTTTACAAGGAAGATATAACACCCACCAGTTGAAAATGAAAAATGAACAGTCCTCTGAAGACTTTTAACAATATTGGAGGTAATCATTTTCAAATATCCTTTTGGACATATACCAAGCACAGAAGTTGTTTGTATTTAAATCACAAACCAATTTACAGATAACATCTTCATTTATAGGTTGAAACATAGATCATAAATTAGGGCTTTGTACAGAGCCAGCCCAAGGGCTTCTGACCCCCCAGGCAGAAACCCCAGCCGTGCCTCCCCCCCCTCCTGCCAAGCCATGCCACCCTGCCCGCGCTGAGTCATGCCTGAAGCTCCTGCTGCTGCTGATTCCGTTTGGTGATGGCTGTAGCAGGCCATGTGCTTCACCACACATCACCTGCCATTTCTGACCCCCCTCTGGGAAGTTGTGTCGGAAGGGGGGTCAGAAGCGGCAGGCCATATCTGCTGAAGCACATGGCCTGTTGTGTGTACCGTGCCTTGCCCACCCACAGAGTTCTGCTACCCTAGATGGCCGCCTAGCCTACCTAGTGGACGGGCCAGCCCTGGCTATGCATTTGACTCTGGGTGGCAGTGTCTCTAAATGGGTTGCTTTTGAGCATATCATTACCAAATTGGATCTTGCTCCTAAGTCAGATTTACTGCTAATGCTCGTTGTACTTTCTTCATGCGAAAGAGAGCTTCTTTCCAGAGTTCAAAAGACAGGTTGCCTATGCACGTATTTAGGTGTACTTGAAAAGTCATATAGAAACATATTAAAAAATAACAGATTGAGACAATATGGCCTATCCAGTCTACCTAGCCATAAGAACTATTATGATACTTTTTATCAAGACCGTGGCTCCAAATACGATGAAAAATACTTTGTAATATTTCTACCATATTTTCTTGTTTTCTCACTGTATACCTTAACTATTCATTTGTCTGGTTTTGAGTAATGAATGGTTCCTGGAGCAAACCATTGCATTTTCTTCTGTATTTAGACATTTACCACTTGTTTTTCCTCATTTGCTGGACAGAAGGGGTTTTTTTTTCTCGTTTTATAAATCTGCTCTATAAGACTATATGGAATCCATTCAAATATTTATGAACTTCCTGAACGTTTTGATCAAAGGAATTTGCTAAATCATTAGGACTCAAACAGGCAAGTTTTAGGCTCTAGAAGAACCAATTCTTGTACAGTAGCAAGACTGTAAAGGCTGTAAAACAATATTGTTTTGCTTTTTCTTCTATTATACTTTGTGATTTAAGTCATTTTCTTTCTACCCTCCACAGAGCCCTTTTCATGCAGTTCTACAGAATATGATGGAAGAAAATGAGCCCTAACCAAAAGCCTTATGACATCATGTCTTGTTTCCTGACTAGTGTGATAGCAACCCTGAATCAAACATTCTAAATTATTGGAAATAACTGAACTGCAAGCCTGATTAATGCTCTGAATTGGTAAATCCCAATCAAAGTTTGAATTATTCAGTCTCCAATACATTACATGATAATAGGGTATCCTAAAAGATAATAAATAATGATCTATGTAAGGAACAGACATTATATCCAAAGAAGATGCATATCAACAACATCTGCTTTAGATGGTAAAAATATCAGATTAAGAATCTGTTCTTTTTGTGAGTTGACTATTGCACTAATTGACAGAGGTTTAATGATTCCAAAGCCAATAAAAATTCTCTGTTTCTGAATCTAGAGATAATTTGGAATATGAAGATTAAAGTCCCCTAGAATAACGATATGGAAAATCTAGCCCCGATGCCAAAAAGGCTGTGGTTCACAGAAGACAGATCTATATTGTCTTGTTCTTGTGCTCTACATACCACATAGAAAATATAGTAGTCTTAATATCAAACCTAGAATCTCAACATTACTCATCAAAATCTGCCTGTAAGCATTCCAAAGACTTTTTCACTAAGATCAATACACCATCTCTTCACTTACTCGCATGTGGCCGATGGGATGCATAACTGCTGTAATAAAGCAATATCCCTCAGGATTCAGTAATACCTAAAATATCAGGACTCTGATCAAGTAATCATATCATTCAATAACAATATCTTATTACGAAATGATTGTGCAATACTTTTTCACTGAAAGGGTGGTGGATGCTTGGAATGCCCTCCCGATGGAAGTGTGTGTGTGTGGGGGGGGGGGGGGGGAAAAATGTGACGGAATTCAAAATGGCATGGGACAGACACAGTGGATCCATTTACAACAACAGGATAAAATCAAAATAAACTGAACTATCTACTTTCTCAACAAAAAGGGGTGTCCTACATGAAGGGTTCACCCCTAAACAAAGACATGGGGACAGGTGCACCTACTCTTGCCATCTTACTGGGCAGACTAGATGGACCATACTGGTCTTTATCTCCTGTCATTTACCATGTCATTTCATTTACTATGTAATTAAAATAAATTTTAACTGATCAACAGTAATCCTACCATGCTTACTCTCCATCAGACCTCCATAGGTGACATAATGACAAAGTGGAGAAACCCAAAGGATAACCTTAAATATGGGATTTGACCCTTCATATTGCCAAGCTCCTGTAGAAAGCAGAATAGAAACATAGAAA
Source organism: Ichthyophis bannanicus (assembly GCA_033557465.1). Classification (NCBI taxonomy): domain Eukaryota; kingdom Metazoa; phylum Chordata; class Amphibia; order Gymnophiona; family Ichthyophiidae; genus Ichthyophis; species Ichthyophis bannanicus. The sequence goes on along the minus strand of CM066034.1, from coordinate 616,344,869 downwards.
CTTAATGGCAAATAAAGACCTTATGACCTATCCAGTCTGCCCTTCCATACCAATTACTAAGCTTTACATTTTTTTTATTTTATATTTATGCATTTAACACATAATCCAACAATTACAACTTGTACAGAAATAAGGGACAATTAAAGTAACAATACATATGGAACAAATAAATACAGAGGTAAACAAAATCAAAACCATCACTTCTCTAACCCACAATATGGGGGAGATCCCCCCCCCCCACACACACACAATGAATAAACGTAGGAAAGTAAAGCAGGCCATAACAACCAACCCTTATAACATCACGGAGGACCGGAGGAAGAGGAGTCGGGGTCCAATGGCAGATGAGCATTAAGGAAGGCCAGCAGCTGGGAAGGCTCATAAAATATATAGAAAAGAGACCGGTATTTCATCATGCATTTGCATGGGAATTTAAAGAAAAACATAGCCCCCAGCTGCTGAACCCCAGGACGGAGGAGAAGAAATTCTCTTCACCTTTGTTGTGTTTCCCTGGACAGGTCTGGAAACATACGAACTTGTAAACCCTTAAATGGTAGATGTCATTTTAAAAAAAAACTTTCTCAAAAGCCATTCTTTATCAGAGATTAATGCAAAAGAAGCTAATTAAGTAAAAGGTACAACTGGTTCTTCCTCAGAAAATTGTAACAAAGCTGAAACATCAAGAGAATTAAAACCTTTATCATAGGGGTATGAGACTTGGGAGGAATACCTAGAATATCAATTGGATAAGATCAAAACACATCCTTTGCTGAAACAGCAGCAGACCTGGGAAAATTAATAAATCATAAATTAAAAGCTCTAGCAACATTATCAAGCTGGTCAAGTTTAGCTTTAACTACAATAAAGTCCTTAACGAAGGAGCCAGTGTCCCTCCAGTGAGATAATTTTTAACTGTGCTTCTGTTAGTGTTCTGAAGATAAACCACTTTCTCTGCATCCTCTTGTATAACTGCACAGTTATCTTGTACTTGTAAGTGTTAGGGCTTGTGAACCTGTGGAACCAAAGCTTCGCCTAACCTCATGATGGCTGACCACATGGATTTGAGCATGAAGACCTCTGGATGAGCCAGGGGGAAGGAAAAGGTCCCTCCTGCTGACAGCACTGCACCTTCCATAGCGCTCCATGCCAGACCTGAACTCTGTCAGGCAGCAACGTTTGCAGCCACCATTCCTCCAGACACCACTGGCTGGTCACTGACACCAAACTGTTCTGGGGTAGCCAAAACGCTTTGCCCTGGGATTGGGACTCCTCAGCCAGATGGATCACCAACCAACTGGAAGCCTTCCTTCCACAAATCACCAGAGGATGATGTAAACAGTGCTGCCTTTGGTGGACACCGCAACTCAGGGGAGAAAAAAATCAATGCCACCCAACTCTTAACACCTGCACAATTGGACTTATCTCCCCCGACAATGCTGGCTGCCGCTGCAATCAAGTCAGAAAAAGATCAAGAGGCTCCAAAGGAGCGAAAGATAACAGAGAGGAAGTTACAGGGGCTAAAAAGGGCAACTTAGCCCTCTTCACTTTCCTCTTCCTCCCAATAGGAAACAACATCACAGTGTAACGCGCCTGCCTGACGCCATCTTGGATCTCCCCTTTCTTTTCCCCTTTAATGATCCACTGTGTGCGTTCCATGCTTTCTTGAATTTAGTTATAGACCTGGTCTCTACTACCTCGACTAGGAGTCCATTACATGCATTTACCACTCTTTCCATAAAGAAATATTTCTGCAAATTACTCCTGTGTTTATCCCCTTTCACCTACATCCTATGCCCCCTCATGACAGAACTTTCTTTCAATTGAAAGACATTCTCCTCCTGTGCATTTATGCCATGGAAATATTTAAATGTCTCTATCATATATCCCCTCCCATGCCTTTCTTCCAAAGTATATATATTGAGATATTTAAGTCTGTCCCTATATGCCTTATGACAAAACCACCAACCATTTTTCTAGCCACCCTCTGTATTGACTCCATCGTCTTTATAGCCTTTTGAAGGTGTGGTCTCCAGAATTGCACACAGTACTCTAAACTACATCTTGCCAAAGACTTATATAGAGGATGGCCATTCCTCTCCCTATGCACCCAAGCATCCTTCTGGCTTTTGTGATTACCTGTTTAGCCACCTTAAGATCATCAGAAAAAATCACACCGAGGTCCCGCTCTTCTTTCTGGACAGATGTTTTTCACTCCCTATACTGTACCCCCCCCCCCCCTTGGATTTTTGCAGTCCAAATGCATGTTTCTATGAACTTGCATTTTTAGCATTAAATCTCGGCTGCCTAATTCTTCACCATTCTTCAAGCTTTGTTAAAATCCTTCCTTGTATTATTTACACCTTCCTAGCTGTCTACTCAATTGCAGATTTCGGTATCATCTGCAAAAAGGAAAACCTTACCAAAAAGCCCTTCTACAATATCATTTCTAAAAAAATGTTAAAAAGAATTGGACTGAGGACAGATCCCTGCGGCACACCACTAGTAATGTCCTTCTCAGAGTGAGCTCCATTTACATGTACCCTTTGTCACTTATTTTTATTTTATTTATTTATTTTATTTATTTACATTCTCTTTTATACTGTGCTATTCTGCATCAGTGCAGTTTACATTGAACAAACTGAAATTACATTGAACAGGGCATTATAACTTGGAGATAACTATTTTACACAGAACATGGGCTATGGAGGGTTAAATGGCTTGCCCAAGACCACAAGGAGCACCTGTGGGACTAGAAACCCCAGTCCTTCTGGCCCAAGGTTGCTGTCCTCTAATGGGATTTGAACCCCCGACCTTCCAGCCTGAAGTACCTTGCCCCAACCACTAGGCCACTCCTCCACTCCACTTCACACTCAACCAATTTCTAATCCAGTCGGTCACTTTAGAGTACATCCCCAGGGCACTCAATATATTTATAAGTCACCCTTGTGGAACAGTGTCAAAGGTTTTACTGAAATCCAAAAACAGCACCTCTAGAGCTCTCCTTCAGTCCAACTCTCTGGTTACTCAGTCAAAGAAATTCGATTTGTATGACAAGAACTGCTTCTAGTAAAACCATGGTACGTTGGATCCTTCAATTAATTGTATTCCAGAAATCTCACTATCAGGGGTGTCCCAAGGGTGATGCGGGGCCATGTGCAGAGATTCATTTCAGGGCCTCATTTGTATGGAACTGGACCTCATTTGCATAAATTTAATTTAATTTCTTTTAAAACGTATATGTTGCCCATCTAAAATTTTAGGAGGCTTTCAAAGGAGCCCATCACAAGCCTCTTTTTTGTCCTAGCCATGACTTAGGGGCCTGTTTACTAAATTTATTGTATGTGTGTAGTGTCACTGTGCCAATAGAAATAAATGGATATTGCTGCACTTAGCGCACATTGACATTTGTGAATGTGCATTAACGTTTAGTAGACATGCCTCTTAATGAGTGTCTCAATACCATTTGCATGGACAATGAGGATAAAAAGATTGCCCGATTTCTACATTACTATACTTCAGTGTCAACCGCCAAGCAGAATAGGAAGTGCTATACACCCTGCTCATTTAGAATCCATAGCAAAACCACCATATCGTAACAGCACTCACAAAGCGCCAAGCTCCACCTATCAAAAGTAACGCAGCAAATATTACTAGGGAAAGAGAAAAGTGGGACTGTCACATGGAAACTACATGAACAGAATACTGCAACTCGGTTACACATGTAAAACGTAGTCCGTCACCAAACAGAACAAGGGATCACAATTTAGAAATATGAAGACAATAATTAAACTGGGAACTCCAAAAGTCAAACTTGGAATGTACAACAACACTGAAGACATAAAACTATAAATTAATTTCCTCTTGTGCTAAACAAAATGCAAAATGTTAGTGATGCACGTTTCCCAGAGCTGACATATTCCAGTTAATAAATTCAAAATAAAATCGTTTTTTTCTACAATTTGTTGTTTGGACATTTTATTTTTCAGTTGCAATTGTCCCAGTTGTTTTCTTCTGCTTTCTTCGTGTCTTCTGTCCATTTGTCCTTTTTTCTCTCTTCTAGTCTTTCCATTATCTCTACATCTGCCTCTAACATATTGATCTTTCCCCTTTTGCTCTTTCCTCCATTTATTTCTTTATTCCTTTTTCATATGCTTAAATTTTGCCGCTTCTTCCTCAATCCCTACTTATTCAGTCAATCATAGATTTTTCTTCCCTCTCGCACAAAATGTCTGTTCCCCTATCCATCCTCACTCCCTCAGCCCCACCACTTTCTGGTCCTCCCCTAGCATCAACTCCCTTCTAGTTCCAGCCCCTTCCAGCATTAGCTCCCTTTCAGTCCCATTCACCCATCCCCCAGCATCAGCTCATTTCCACTCCTTGCCTCCCAGTATCAGTCCTCCTCCAGTCCCTCCCAGCATCCACTTCCTTCCAGTCCCCTATCCCCCATCCCAACCCATTTCCAGTCCTAAACCCCAGTATCAGTCCTCCTCCAGTTCTTCCCAGCATCAGCTTCTTTCCAGTCCCCCAGCATCAGCCCACCCCCCCAGATCAGTTCCCTTCCAGTCCTAACCCCCCAGTATCAGTCTTCCTCCAATCCCTCCCAGCATCAGCTCCCTTCCAATCCCCCAGGATCAGTATTCCTCCAGTCCTTCCCAGCATCAGCTCCCTTCCAGTCCCAGTCCCCCATCCCAAGGCCATTTCCAGTCCTAATCCCCCCTCCCCCCATATCAGATCTCTTCCAGTCCCTCCCAGCATCTGCTCCCTTCCAGTTCCGGTCACCCATCCCCCAGCATCAGCCCATTTCCAATCCTGTCCCCTCATTCCCATTCTAGCCTCTAGCCCCCGTCCCTCCCACCTTTCCATTCTAGCCCCCAGTCACCTCCCGTGCCACACACAAAAAGGTGCCCCACACCTGATCAGCTTCAGAGGGAGCCGGGGAGGACAGAAGTCCCAGCTCACTTCTGAACAGCTGCGGGAGTAAAGAGTATCATTTGCCTTCTCTCCTGTGGCTGTGATAAAAAGGAGCCTGCTGGCATGCGGGAGAGAAGGCAAATGTCACTCTTTGCTTCCGCAGCTGTTCAGAGATGAGCCGGGGCTTCAATCCTCCCCAGCTCCCTCTACAACCAGATAGGCATGGGCCCCCCCAAGATGCAGGGCCATATGTGGGAACATTCCCGCACAATGGACAGGACGGCTCTGCTCACTATCCTCTGTTTTAGCAGTGTTTCTATTAATTTATTTATTTAAAAGTTTTTTTTATATACTGCTTTTTCATTTCAATTATCATTATCAATTGAAACTTAAACTTGGTAATGTACATTAAACAGGGACATTGATAACTTGGATTTTTCTGAGGCAATGAGGGGTTAAGTAACTTGCCCAAGGCTACAAGAAGTGTTAGTAGGAATCAAACCCTGGTCTCTGGGTTCCCAAGCCAGTGTTCTTAACCATTAGGTTACTCCTCCACTCCACAGAAGTCAGACTATCTGATCCATAGTTCCAAACCTCATCCTTACTTCCGCCTTTGTAAAGCGGGACCGCATACATCCTTTTCCAGCCCTCTGGGACCACTCTTGGCTCTAAAAAAAAAAAGCATTGAAAAGGTCAGATAGTGGAGCCAATAGAACTTTCCTAAAATCCTTCAGTACTCTCAGATGTATTCCATTTGGCCCATTCTTTGTCTTCTTTTTTAAATTTATTCTTTAAACAGTTTACAAATAATGCATCCCCAAGAGAATACAGGAAACAATGGGAAACTATTACAGGAAATAAAAGAAAATCATTCAGTTGTCTACATTTGGTTTAGCTCCTCCTAAACACAGTCTTCAGAAAATCATTCAAGATCTGCCTCATTCTGTTCCTATTTATGTATATTTTCGGAGATCTTTGCTCCTGGCCCTTTATCTATGAACACAAAACAGAAATATTTGATAAGCAATTGCACTTTATCCTCATCAGCTTCTACATATTCCTTCCCTTCTAAATATTCTTTCCTTGAGTCTAGGAATACCACTTTTTGTACGTCCTCCTCTCGCAAACATATCTGAAAAATGTTTTGTCCACCTCCCCCACACATTTTACTACATTTGCTATTTTTTCTTCTATTTGTATCTTTGCTTTCCTGACTACTTTTCTAATGTCTCTTAGCTTTTCCAAATATTGACACTTATTTTCCTCTTTTTATGATGACTTGTAGTTTATGAAGGCCATCCTCTTCACCTTTTCAGATATTTCTTTTCAGAACCATAGTGTCCTCCTTTTTTACATTTCATTTACTTTCCTAACAAAAAGATTTAATACCCTTATAATATCCACTTTCAATTTTGCCCACTGTTTTTCTACATTGCCCAATTGCTTCCATCCCGTTAATGACTACTTGAGATATTGTCCTGATTTCCTAAAGTTTGGGACCCTCATTTTTGAATGGACTATATCAGCATCCGGTGATCGCTGGATATGAGATGATCACCCACCAGAAATGCTTTCCCCATTCGTAAGAACCTGGTTCAGTATGGCCCTTCACCAGTGATTCCTGTTACAAGTTGCCAGAATAGTTCTCCCTGCAAAGAATCCAGGATCTCCTTACTTCTAAGTGACACTGCAACTGGAATGTCCCAGTCAACATCCAGCATATTGAAATCAGAATCAGCATCACATCTCATTTCATAGCAATACTGCAAATGTCTTCAATTAAATCTCTGTCCACTTCTTCTGCCTGTGATCAGATGATTTATCACCGCCCTTGTTCTCATAAATTTTCACTACTGCATATTTTAGGTTAATATGCAAGAAAATAGCATGAACTTCCTATTAGGGAAATGTTATTGCCATGCACATACTAAAATCCATGTCATAACCTATAAAGTGGTATTCTAGTCTGTACATTCAGGAGGTAATTTTAGAATTTCCATATGCAAAGTGGCAAACTTAAGAGTAGAGCAACATGGCATACATGATAAATAAGTTTGCCGCACCACATGGAGGGAGGGGGGCATGCCACTACTGCAAAAGTGGGGCCTCTCATTGTAACTTATGTTATTGCTCAAAGGTCCATCCAAGCTCTATCCATGGACTACTGGGCACTCCACATGGTGCTGAGGCGGTTAAAATAAATATTCTGTGGCACTAAAAAGATAGTGCTGCTGAATATATCACTAGCGAGCACTTATCCAATTAATGGGTGCTGCTAAGCAGATAAATACTTTTGAAATAGCAGTCCCTTCTTCTTTACACCAGGCTTTGAACCACATATTAAAGTTGTCTGTTGAACATTGCCTTGTGTCTCCATTTCCGTGGACAGGTAGAACGTCTGAAAATGCAATAGTCCTAACAAAGGGCTTTAGACCCTCCCCCCAACTTCTGAAATGTTTTTCCCTCTTTTTTTCACAGGAACAAAATGTATCTTATGAGAATTTCAAGAAAAGAACATCAGATAAATATATGCCAGCCACATGGTGTAGGTTCTTTTATACAAGAATTCCAATGAATGAACCTAGTTTATTTTTAAAAATTCTGGTCTCATTTGATCATCAAGAGAAAATGTTTTTTTACCGCTATGTGGTGGGATGTTTTTGTATTATACAAAGGGAAAAAAGATCAGTGCTTTTCTATTTTTTTTTTTATTTAATTTTTATAAATTTGCAAAAAAAAAACATTCCAGAAAAACAAGAATGAAGGAAACAGGATGAATCATTCCATACAATAACCAACAAAGCATTAAAAAAGAAAAAGAATAAATGTTACATCTTAATATTAGTCCACAATCTTTAGGCAATTCCAGGAAGGCTACAGGAAAAAGAAAAGGAAAACATAGAAGCATAAATCATCAAAGCAGGATGGAGACTTACGTATCAGCCATGTTGGAAGTAGTAGGCACCACAAGACCTTCCCTAGCTACAAGAAATTCCAATAACTGACTAGGCTTAAAAAAAAGAAAACAATTTATCATCAAAGGTAATTATACATCGAGAGGGAAATCTTAACAAAAAACTACCCCCGAGGGAAAGGACTCTTGGTCGAAGACCAAGAAATTCCTTTCTCCTCATCTGGGTGACATGAGCAAGATCAGGAAACATGTATACTTTAGACCCTAAGAAAGTAACTTTGAAATTTCTAAAGTATGCTTGAAGAATCAAAGATTTATCAGGATCCAAGGCTAGGGTCAAAAGCAAGGTAGTTTGACCGGTCACCACTTCTAAAGAATCTTCCAATAAAGCCGTAAGATCACCGGCTCCTTGAAGCAGATTCCCCAAAGTGGGACCCTTAGACACAGGGCCTACGGATAGATACTGTGCACGCATAATAGGAGGCAAATTTTCAGCAGGACGTTTGAGCACTTCCCGAAGATATTTGCAAGCCATCTCCAAAGGCGACATAATAGAAGACTTAGGAAAATTCAATAACCTCAAGTTATTCCTACACACATAATTCTCCAAATATTCAGCCTTTTTAGACAGCAAGATTTTATCCTTAACTTTGAGCAGCACAGAGTCCCCGAAGATGTTCCAACTCCGTCTCCACACCGGTCAAACGCCGAGCCTGATCCTCTTACAAACTTTTCACCTGGGCAAAGTCACTTCTCAATGAAAGGGAATCCATTTTCACTGCACCCACAACAGCCAATAGAGAAGTATTCATGGTAGCCACTGCATCCCACAGTGCTTCTAAAGTTATAACCGATGTTTTTGTCAAGCCACTCAGACCTGGGATTCCTTCAAACCTCCCGTCCGCAGCTGCAGGTTCCCCAACCGGGGAGCTGATCCTTCCTGCTCCAACTACCTCCACTGCAAATTCTACCAGGGATGAGGAAGTTTTCAAAGTCCTGCTGGAGCCCTCTTCACCTCCTTTTACTGGCGAGCACATCAGCATACCGGTGGGAGGTGCTCCGAATGCCGGGACATCACTCTCAGGTCGAGGCAGGGGGGTACACTGCTCAGGAGACAGCCAAACCCCGGATGCACCCAGAGCTGACGGTTCAAACACCGAAGGCTCTGCTGAAGACACTGCTCCACCAGTTGCCGCTGAGAATCCACACACCACCAACGTTTTCTGCCCGGGAGTGTTGGAAGAAGCCATCCCCGAGGGAAGGGAAGCCTGTTTCCTCTTTCGACGCCCCATTCTAGAGCAGTCGAACTCTCCGGACCTGAGCAGTAAGCGTCGAGCGTCTCAACTTTTCTAATTTTAAATGTTTTTCAGACCTGCAAAATGTTTGAACATGTGGGTGAAAAGATTTACACCTGAGAAAATTAAAACACACACATTTTAGATGTCATTGTCCAGTGCGTAGTCTCTAGTTATAGATCTCATGCCCAGTAGGATTCTTTCTGGTTATTTGTTTCCCTATCTTAATAAAATAAATAAGTGAACACAGGTACACCTTTGTGCCTTCCTTCGGCAAGCTATTAATTATGTGTTCCCCACCAAGTTCCAGGAACATATGCAAAAATGTTTAGCTATGAAAACTAAAAGACTATGAGATACTTTCCTATCCTGTGTTTTCCCATCCACTCATTGACTTAATAAGCTCACCTTAAATATCACCTAATCCGTTCAATAATTCATTTCATTCTATCTGAAAACTGTTCATGAGCTAAGTAGGATCTGTTGTCTCTTAATTTCAATTTCTCTTAAATTCACGTTCTAGATTTTCCATAGAGTCCTCCAGTTTTTTTTTCTCTGTAAAAACATATTCAGGGATCTATGCCTCTAGCAGCCTACATTCAAAAATCAAATTGGCTCTTGACAAATAGATCTACAAGGACTGCTCTTGTTTAGTTATGTTTCACTTCAGCAAGGAAGCTTAGTTTAGAAGGTCGGTCCATCTGTCTGCATCCATGTATCTACATATAGAGTTATTAGAAAAGGTTCAGAGAAGAGCCACCAAAATGGTAAAGGGGATGGAAGGATACTCCTATGAAGAAAGGCTAAAAAGGTTAGGGCTCTTTAACCTGGAAAAGAGATGGCTGAGGGGAGATATGATAGAAGTCTATAAATTAATGAACGGAGTGGAACGGGTAAACGTAGATCGATTGTTTACGTTATCAGAATATAGAAGGACTAGGGGACATGCAATGAAGCTACAGGGTAAACTATTTAAGACTAATAAAAGAAAATATTTTTTCACTCAACGTGTAATCAAACTCTGGAATTTGTTACCGGAGGATGTAATAAAGGCTGCTAGTATAGCTGGGTTTAAAAAAGGTTTGGACAAGTTCCTGGAGGAAAGGTCCATAAACCATTATTAAGAAGGGACCCAGGATATCAATGCTTGACCCAGTACAAGCATTGCGGAACCTGTGTCTTTTGGGGAAACTGTTAGGTACGTATGACCTAGATTGGCCACTGTTGGAAACAGGATACTGGGCTTGATGGACCTTGGTCTGACCCAGTATGGCATATCTTATGTTCTTATGTTCTTATGAGGTTTTAGTTTCAGAAAAACCCATATGAAGCACGGGCACTTATGAAACTAAACATTTATGTTAGTGAAGCATTTGGGAGAATACTCTGAAAGGCCAAATGGTTTTAAAGTCCCAAATGGGTGAAATAGAGGACCTAGGACCCAGAAAGCATAGTTACTCACTGGTAACAAGTGATCTCCAGGAACAGTAGGAATCACTTTTCACATATGGGTGACATCAGCACCGATGGAGCCCAGCACAGGAACAATCCCCAGCATCCAATGGGAATGCTTTTGGGAGCTTTTCTCCATGCATGCGTGCTTGCCTTCCCACCTTCCCTCCTGGTCTCCTCAGTTAGGTGAACAGCGGAGAAAAATGAGAAAAAAAATACCAGGAAAAGTAAGGTAACAACTTGAAGGGGAGGTGGGAGAGTTGTGAAGACTGATTCCTGCTGTTCTTGGAGATCACCTGTTACAGGTGAGTAACTACGCTATCTCCAGGAACAAGCAGGAAGTCGGTCTTCACATATGGGACTCCTTAGCCCAAGACAACCGAGCGAGTGAGAGAGTCACGGCACAGCCAAGGATTGCAGCAGGGATCCATTAGACTCGGCCTGTTCGGAGCACTCCTCACGAGGTAGTCAGATGGGTGGTGGGCGAGTTGTCTAGATTTGAAAAAGATTACGTAGAACAGATTGTCCAAATTGAACATCACTTCTAGAGTCCTTATCCAGGCAATAGTGTGCTGCAAAGGTATGCAGCAAAGAACATGTAGCTGCTTGTCAGATTTCCGAAATAGTGGCATAACGGAGGTTGGCCACAGTGGCAATCATGCCTCAGACATTATGGGTTGAGACGCGAAGCTGTAGTGACACCCCAGCTAGCGAATAAGCAAAAAATATGCAATATGCAATCCAGTTTGAGAGTGTCCTCTTGGAAGCTGGCAACCCTAGATAGCTTTGGTCAAAGGAGACAAAAAACTTACAGGATTGACAATAACTCTTAGTGCAGTCAAGGTAGAAGGCCAATGCTGTTTTACAATCAACAGTATGCAGCTGTGAGGCCTAGGAAAGAAGGTTGACAGTGAGGTTGGTTCAAATGGAAGGAAATGATGACTTTTGGTAAGAACAAAGGATGTGTCCAGAGGACAATCTTATCATGATGGAATATGGTATATGGGAAATAGTTTACTAGAGCCTGGAGCTCACTAACCCTTTGGGCTGAAGTTAATGCTACCAGGAAGAGGAGGTTCCATGTTAAGAACTTTAAAGGAGCCGATGATAGAGGCTCAAAAGGGCTGCACATAAGCTGCACAAGAACAACACTTAAATCCCACATCGTGGGTGGTGGACAAAGAGGCAGTTTGGTCAAGAGCAGACCCTGCATGAATCTGACCACTAAGGGGTGCACCGAGATAGGGCAATTCTCTGAGGTATGATGAGAAGCAGCAATGGTGCATAATTGTACTCATATGGAGTTGGTCTTAAGAACCGAGGAGGACAAATGAAGCAGGTATTAAAAGCACAAAAACATGATGGCAGAAAAAAACCACATGGCCTATCTAGTCTGCCCTTCCACAACTGCAATAGTCCCCTTTTTACCATTAGAGATCCTCTGTTTTGTCCCATGCTTTTTCGAATTCAGATACTGTCCTCGTGTCCACCACCTTCAATGGGAGACTATTCCATGCATCTACCACTCTTTCCATAAAGAAATATTTCTGCATATTACTCCTGAGTCTATCCCCTTTCACTCTTATCCTATGTCCCCTCATAGTAGAGGTTGTATTCAATTGAAAGAGACACTCCTATCAATTATTCCATGGAAGTATTTAAATGTCTCTATCATATCACTCCTAAATTGCCTTTCCTCTAAAGTATACATGTTGAGATCTTTAAGTCTCTCCTCATATACTTCATAACAAAGACCAGTAATCATTTTAGTAGCCACCCTCTGCACAAACTCCAACCTACAAAGATGCAGTCTCCAAATGAGGTCACACCAGAGACTTATATAGAGGCATTATCACCTCCTTTTTTCTGCTGGCCATTCCTCTCCCTATACACCCAAGCATACTTCTGACTTTTGCAGTCACCTTTTCTACCTGTTTAGCTACTTTAAGATCGTCAGACACAATTACACCCATGTCTCGCTCTTCTTTTGTGGATGAAGTACCTCACCGCCTACATTGTTCAGCTCCTTTGGATTTTTGCAGCCTAAATGCTTGACTCTGCATTTTTTTAGCATTATATTTCAGCTGCCATATCCTCGACTCCTTCCTGTGTGTCTACTCTATTGCAGATTATGGTATGGTCTGCAAACAAGCAAACCTTACTCGACGGTACTTTTGCAACATCACTAACAAAATCAGACCAAGGACAGACCCAGTGGCACACCACTGGTAGCCTTCTTCTCCTCAGAGAGAGCTCAATTTACCTGTACCCTTTGTCGCCTCCCACTCAACCAATTTCTAACCCAATCAGTAACTTTAGGATCCATCCCTAGGTTTCTCAGTTTGTTTATAAGTCGCCTGTGTGGAACAGTGTCAAAGGCTTTTTCTGAAATCTAAATACACCACATCTTGGAGAAGATCTGAAACTGTATATGTGAAAGAATCTAGTGTTCTTTATGAACAGCACAGTGAAAACCTGCACCACTTGAAAGCATAAGACCACCTACATTGTACAGCTCCTTTTGGATTTTTCCAGCCTAAATGCTTGACCCTGCATTTTTTTTAGCATTACATTTCAGCTGCCATATCCTTGACTCCTTCCTGTGTGTCTATTGAAGATTTTGGTATGGTCTGCAAACAAGCAAACCTTACCCGACAGTCCTTTCACAATATAACTAACAAAGATGTTAAACAAAATTGGACCAAGGAATCTTTCCTGGATGATAGTAGAACCTGCAAAACATCCTCTTGAAGTCCTAAGTGCAAGAGGATAATGTGCTCTGCAGCCAGGCCATCAAATAAAGAGTTTGGAGACTTGGGTGCAGGAGAGTCATCTGCTCTTGAGAGAGGAGGTTGGGTGAACAACCCAGCCTGAGGGGAGGGGCTTGAGCTGGTTGAAGAAGCAGAGGAAACCTTTACCGGCCCAGAAGGTTGTCTGGGCCAGTAAAGGGCAATGAGGATCATTGTTCCCTGGATGGTCCGGAGTTTGACTAGTGTTTTTGCAATGAGGGGGAGAAAAGCATAGAGCAGATCCTGTCCCCAGTGGAGGAGAAAAGCATCCAAGCTTTCTCTGTAAGAAGATGGAATCCTGGAGCAAAAATGAGGTAGCTGGGCATTGCAAAGAGAAGCAAAGAGATTGAGTTGCGGCATTCCGCACAGGTGGAACAAGTATCATGCCACCTGAGACCTCAGTCTCCACTCGTGTGGATGGAGAATTCAACTTAACCTGTCTGCTAACTGATTGAAGATGAATTCTCTGAGGGATTTCCTAGTTCCATAGGCATATCACCTCTGTGCATAAGGGCTGAAAGCCTGCTTCTCCCTGTTTGTTGACATAGAACTTGACCACTTGGTTGTCCGTTTTGAATGAGGACTGAGCGGTCCACAAGGTGGGAAGAGAATATGCGGATGGCATTGAAGGTTGCCCTGAGCTCCAGGAGATTCATGTGAAGGGGGTTCTCTCAAGTTGGTCACAGGCTTTGGGTAATGAGGCCAATGATGTGAGCCCCCAAACTGTGCTTTGATGCATCAGTGGTCAGGGTACACTGTAGTACAGACTTTTGAAAAGGTAACTCTACGATGAGGTTCTGTGATGTGCAACACCATTGAAGGGATGCACTCATCTGAGGAGAAATTGTGACAAGATCCAAGAGGTGAACTGTGGACTGCGTCTACTATTGTGCTAGAGTCTCATTGCCCCACTCACATGGGGTACAACATGGACTGTCAAGGCCATATGACCTAGTAATCCTGGCAGTCACTGATGTTTGCTTTTAAACCTGGGTGGCCAGCATAGTTAGTCGGAGATGCCTATCATCTGGTAGGAAAGCTTGTGCCTGGATTGTATCCAGTTGAGCTCCTATGAACTCTAGATTTTGAGTTGGAGCAAGGTATGACTTTGGTAATTTATGACAAAACCTAAGTCCTGTAGGACATGGATGGTTTGTTGTAGGGCAATGGCAACTGCTTGAGCAGTATCTGCCCTTATCAACCAGTCATCTAAGTAAGGGAACAGAAAGATACCCAAAGTCCAAAGGTAGGCTGCGATGACAGCGAGACACTTTGTGAAGATTCTGGGTGCCGAGACTAGTCCAAAGGGAAGAACTCGATATTGATAATGATGGGTCTGAAACACAAATCTGAGGAACTTTTTGTAGTTTGGGTGGATCAGGATGTGTGTATAAGCATTCTTTAGATTCAAAGTACATTGCCAATCATTTGATTGGAGGTATGAAAGAAGGGTACCAAGAGAGATCATCTTGAACTTTTCTTTGATAAGAAATTTGTTGAGATTTTGGAGATCTAAGATAGTCCTGTGGCCTCCCATCTTCTTTGGGATTAGGAAGTATTGGGAGTAGAACCCTAGGCCTTGCTGAGATGGAGGAACCTTCTCTATTGCCCCCTGAGAGCAGAGAGCGGATCTCCTGTTTAAGCAAGGAGGTGTAATGGAAATCTAAGCAGGTCTGGCTCACAAAATGAGTAGGTGGAAGATCTATGAATTTCAACTGGAGGCACTGGCTGACTAGTTATAAGGTCCAGGGTCCTGAGATGATGTTGACCCAGCGGTCTGCAAAATTCACTAATCTCCCTGGGATCAGATGAGGAATGGGAAATCATATGGGACAATTAGCTATGCTCCTTAGGAAGGCATCAAAAACTGTGTGGGTTGAGTTGCAGGTGCAGGTTGAGTTTTAGCAACCTTGGGTTTCCAAGGTTGCTTTGGGCCTTGCTGTCTTTGTTGTTGTGGAGCAGAGTAGGCAGAATATGAATGGTAGGATGGATGGAAATGTTTCTTCTTAGGGTAGAATGGTTTCTTTGTGGAAGAATCTGCTGTCCTTCTTGAGAGCCTCTTGATAGTGAGGTTGTCCATTTCCATCTCCCCTGCCTTCTCTCTCCTTTTCTGATCAAAGAGATTTTCTCCATTACAGGGGATGTTGATCAACTTATTCTTGAACCATTGCTCCAGTTCAGATGCTTGAAGCAGGCTGTCCTCCTAGCACCAATGCAGGCCACAGCAGCCCTGCTATTGGGCTCAAAAGCATCAAACACTGCCCTTGTCAAGAATTTTAATGTG
This sequence comes from Ichthyophis bannanicus, assembly GCA_033557465.1. Taxonomy (NCBI): domain Eukaryota; kingdom Metazoa; phylum Chordata; class Amphibia; order Gymnophiona; family Ichthyophiidae; genus Ichthyophis; species Ichthyophis bannanicus. The sequence continues at coordinate 616,329,224 of CM066034.1, read as the reverse complement.
TCCTGGGCATGCATGACCAGGACTTGACAAGATATCCCTAAGGAGCATGCCTATATATAGCATGTAGGAGTCAGTTCTAGAGGCTAGCATTGTTGCCTGGAAAGCGTTCCTTTCAAAGGCATCGAGGGTCCTTGCCTCTCTTCCAGGAGGCACAGGGAGTGGTTCTTTTGGCTCTTAATGCTCCTCATGGCAAACTCAACCACTATAGAATGGTGAGGGAGCTGTGGCTTCTGGAACCCAGGAGAGGGAGGAACTCTGTAAAGGGTATTGAGTCTCTTACTGACCGCAGGAGTGGACATGGGAGATCCCCCATCTGAGTCATTAAAATTTTAAGGATGTTATGTACCGGGAGGGTTGCAGCCTCTTTTGGTGCCGATGGATACTGGAGAATATCCAACTCTTCAGTCCTTGGTTTGTCTCAGTATCTACCAAAACCTCCAGAGCAGCTGCCATATCCTTAGGTCCTGGAAGGATATGTCTTCGGGCAGTGACTGCCATCGTTCATAGGGAGGCAATGGATCCAACGGTACGTTCTGGTGTGGATCGGAATCGATGGATTTCTGGTTGGAGATCTCAGACTCGGAGTTGGAATCTGGCAGGAAATTGAAATAGTCTCTATCCGGGCCTCAATACTTCCAATGCTCTGAGGATCTAGACTGCTTGGATGTAGAGGGCATCGGGCGAGGTGGTATCTATGACCTCTGTACCGGTTGTTCAGTGGAACACTGCAAGGCAGGTGACGTCTGTGGAACTGTACTGACAGTCTTGTCTATGCCTCTCGTTTCTGCTGGAGGTATGGATACCTGCTGTGGCATACTCAATGATTTCTGTGCCACCGCCTCTAGGATCACTGCAATGCTCCTCTTGATGGTGGTGACTCGCTTATCGAGCATTGGTACTGGGAAAGGAGTGGCTCTGGACACTATGGTCTGGCTATAATGCCCAATGCCGAGGAACTGAGCATCAGGTGCATCCCTGAGCTCCTGTAAGGCTTTGGAAGGTGATACCTCCCACTGGGGCTGTTTAGCTGGACGATCTGCATTGGAGTGGGATGAGTGTCAGTGTTGATTCCAGTGCTCGGTGTCTGATGCCAATGCCGACCTTAAGGCTGATGAATGAGACCTTGATGCTGAAGCCACTGTCTTCTTCATCTTGCACACTGGTGACTCCGAACGATGCTTTCCCTTTCGATCTGGAAGCATGGGATGATTTTGAAGAAGTTGACACCCCCAAGGAGTGCACTGAAGGAGCTTTCTGTTTGCCTCGGTTCTTCCTCCCTCTGGAAGTCATGTGGAGACAGGAGGGACAGGAATCCACATCATGGTCTGTGCCTAAAAACTTAAGGCACCAGTCATGCTCATCAGTGATGGAGATAGAACTCGAACACTTAGAGCATTTCTTGAAACCACTCTGGGGTTTCTCCATTTCTGGAAAAAGGAGGGAGGCAAAATCAAAATGGGCAATGGTGCCCAAAAGGATGTTTGGCCCAATGAAACTTTGAAGAGAGAATTAAAGAAAAAATGAAAATATATGTAAAAGAAAAAAGAAATGGGAACCAGAATCAATGGGGAATCGAGTCGGTCGACAGGAAGGCAACAAAATGAAGTACTTGTACCACAGAAAATTTTGAAGTCTCTTCTTGTGGTGAACAAGGGATGAGATCCCGACTGCTCCATGGAAAGAAAGATGACTGAGGAGACCAGGAGGGAAAGTGAGAAGACAAGCATGCATACATGGAGCAATGCTCCCAAAAGCATTCCCATTGGATGCTGGAGAGTGTCCCCATGCCGGGCTCTGTTGATGCCAATGTCACCCATATGTAAAGACTGACTTCCTGCTTGTTCATGGAGATCCTAATGTCACTAGGGATTTTCAACCTCTATTGACAGAATTAAAATCTTCATGGTGGCCTTGGAACTCCTCCCTCAAAGTCTTCCACTATCTCCATAGCTGCCATCAAACATCCACTCTATTTTGTATCTTCTGCTACTGATTTTCCCAGAAAATATCCCCACTACAAGAATGTTTTATATCCTTGTTTGACCTCCTATGTGCTACTGTGCCTTGGGAAGTCTGATCTGGAGCTGCCCATATAACTTCAGTTCCCCTCTACATGAAGCAGGTCACCAGTATGCCGACACTAACATTTGGGACCACTCTTCCTTACATCTTCTCGGATAGTAATCATTCACACCACAGCCTTGCATGAACATGTGATTGATACCCAAAAGAGGCCTGGCCACAGCAGGTACCTGTACCAGATCTCCCCTCCCCACCATTACAGTTACTAATGCCACTAGGATCAATGAACTAACTAACGTCAATCACTTAATCAGCCACCATTCTATCCTGGACCATCCACAACACAGATTCTGCTTTTCTCATCTCATGCCAGCCCTCATGCCAGACCTAAGCAACATTATCATCGGATGATGCCTGATGAAATAGCTGAACCTTAAAAACCGTGGTGGATTAGAAGAAGTGAAGCAAGTGAGAAGTTTGGAGGGGACACAGAATGAGAATGGGAGTATAAGGGAAGGAGGAAAGAAAAGGGGAAACATAAAATCCCATCCATTCTGTCCATTCATAAGAACTATTAAGTTGTTCAATTCTGTGAAGCACTGGGTATGCACACAGGTTTTTCCAGCAAGTAGGAGCTAAGGGGAACTCTGATAGCAGAATGAGTGAACACACATTGAGGAACTACAGGGAGAGCTTGCATGGTTCTAACAGGCAAGGAGGGTATGGCCCTGCCTTAAACCAGATAAAAGGATTAAGAATTCGTCTTCCTGACCTCCCCAGCCCCTGCCCCCCTTTGCTTCCATCTGATCCCTGCTATGAGCAGGGAAGACAAGCTGAAATAAGCAGAGCCAGATAGTGGACTGGAGACCCACTATGCTGGGTTGGGTAGCCTAAGGGGAATGCCAGATACCCAGTTATAGTGTAAGCCTCACAGAGAGAGGGCCAAATAGTAGGCTGGAGATGTGCTATGCTGGGAGGGTGGCCTGAGGGAAGTGCCAGGTGCCTACTTGCATGGTAACTCTCACTGAGGGCCAGATAGTGGGCAGATGACCTGCTATGCTGGGATGGATAGCCTGTGAGAAAAGGGCACGTATGCAGCTGTAGAGTAACTCTCACTAGTAGAGGGTGAGAGTCAGCTGACTGTTAGAAGCCAGGGTTTGTAATACTTGGTGATAGCGAGTGAGAGGGAGATGACTGATAGAAGGAGCCAGGGTTTGTAATTTTCATTGGGAGAGAGTGATTTTAACTGAGAGAATGAGAGAGAACTGGCAGAGGACCAGGGCTGGCTGAGGTCAGGAGGACAGGTTGGGAACCTATGAAATGGAGTTTTATAATGAGGTAGAGACCCACTGGTTGATTGTGACAGTATTAGGGACACTGTTGGAAGCCACTGAGAGTGGAAAGTAGCTGGCAGAGGCCAGGAGACTGAAAGTAGGTCAGTCTGTTTCAGCAACATGTAGAGCACTTAGCTGCCTTGTAGTTCAGGTGGGAAAAGCCCTGAATACCATTAAGGAAATGTAACAATGAAAGGAAAGAGCAGAATGTTGAGCTGTGAAGTTATAAAGCAGGAAGATATGGTTTCGCTTACCTGTGCTTGTAAGGCACCAGCTGAGCTGAAATGGAGAAAGAGGTTTGTTTTCCTTTTTCTCATTAAACACTGAGGTGATAATGTGAATCTAGCAGAGCTGGCTATAAACTCTTGTGTAGTACAAAGATTATAGCTGAGGGTAATTAGCTCAGAAGTAAAACTGGTGCTGTTAAGTGAAACATGTCTCTATTTTACTTCTACCATTGTAAAGGGAAAGGCGCAGCTGTTGGAATAAAGAGGTTTGCTGCAGGCTTTTACTCAGAATAGTTAAAGAGAAGTTCTGGGCTGGAACAGTCAGAAAGGCAAAGCAAAGAGAGTTATACATACCCTGTTAGAGAAAGGGTTATGTGTAAGGGTGTAGTAGAGAGGGCATTCCTGGGTTAGGAATGGGAAGGCATTAATTGGGAGGAATGCCAAACACCTGAGGTTGTTATTGGAATGTACCAGGGAGGTTCTGTAATGTTAGTGAGAGTGAACTTGTGGTATTTCTGATGGTGAGTAGGTAGCAGGATATGGCTGTTGCTATATGTGAACACTGATTTTTGGGTTACCCTGTAATCCCATGAATTGGTAAAATCCTTGTAAATAAAAACCTGAGTTTGATGTTAAAAGGCAGCTCTTTGTGTGAGTTATTGTGGGAAGGAACTAAGGGATACAGGGGGAAAGAAATAAATATCCTGCTAAGAGCACCTCCAGTCTGTGACAAATCCCTTCCTCTTGCTCAGAAATCTTCTGTATTTGCCCTATGCTTTCTTGAATTCAAATATATTTCTGCTCTCCACCATTTCCACTGGCAGATTGTTCCATGCATCTACCTCCTTTAACATGAAGAAATATTTCCTCAGATTACTTCTGAGTATCTCCCCTTTCACCTTCATCTTATGACACCTCATTCCAGGGCTTCCTTTCATCTCATTCCAGGGCTTCCTTTCAACTGAAAGAGGGCCATCTTCTGTGCATTTGTACCACAGAGGTGTTTAAGTATCTCTATCATTTCCTCCTCTCCCACCCTTCGCCAGAAGCATACATGTTGAGATAAGATTTTTAAGTCCATCCCCATATGCCTTATGATGAAGACCTTTGACCATTTCAGAAGCCGCCCTCTGGAAAGATTCCATCCTGTTTACATCCTTTTGAAGGTACAGTCTCCAGAACCATACGCAGTCTTCCAAATTAGGTCTCATTAGAGACTTATACAAAGGTACTATCACCTCCTTTTTCCTGCTGGTCATTCCTTTCCTTATATACCCTAGTATATTCTGACTTTCACCATCATCTTTTCTATGTGTTTTACCACCTTAAGATATTCCAATATGATCACCCCCAGGTCCTGCTCTTCTTTTAAGCACCAAATTGCTTCACTCTCTATATTGTACTGCTCCCTTGGGTTTTTTCAGCCCAAATTCATGACCTTGCATATTTTTTAGCATTAAAACTTAGCTTCCAAATTCTTGACCATTCTTCAAGCTTTGTTCAATACCTCCTCATGTTATCCACACTTTCCAGGGTGTCTATCCTGTTGCAGATTTTGGTATCATTCTCAGAGGCATACTTTTCTGAAAAACCTCCCACAATATTGCTTACAAAAACATTAAAAAAGAACATGACCAAGGACCAATCTCTGAGGCATGCCACTGATATCACCCCTATCTTCAGAGTGGGCAATTTACTACTACCTTCTGGTGCCTCCCACTCAACCAGTTTCTCACCCAATCATTTAAATTAGGGTCCATCCCAAGGTCACTCGGTGTCAAAGACCTTTGCTGAAATCTAAGCATACCACATCTAGCACTCTTCCCTATTCAATTCTCTGGTTACCAGTTAAAGCAATCAATCGGAGTCCTCTGACAAAGCCTACCTCTATTAAACGAATGCTATCTCAGATCCTGTAATCCCTTGGAATCCAGAAACCGCACCATCTTCTGTAGTTACCGACATCTTTCTTACTTCCGCCTTTCTGGATAGGAACCATATTGACCCATCTTCTGTCATCTGGGATCACTCCCAACTCTAAAGAAGCATTGAAAATCATCCAGTGAAACTGCAAGTACTTCTTTAAGCTCTTTCAACACCCTTGGAGAAACCCCATTGCTTTTTCCACTTTTAGTTTTGCTAGCTCCTCATGAATACAGTCTTCTGAAAATATTGTCATTCTACCTCACTTGCTTTCCTGTTTATGTCTGTTTTCTGAGGTCCCATAAGTCTTGGCCTTTCATTTGTGAACTCATAATAAAATTATTTGTTAATCAATTTTGCTTTATCTTCATCAGACTCTACATATTCCTCCCCTTCACCCTTGAGCCTCATAATGTGACATTTGCACTTCCTCCTGTCACTAACATACCTTAAAAAAAAGTCTTATCCCCATGCTTTACTGTATTGACTACTTTTTCTTACATTTCTGTCTTTGCTTTCCTGGCTATTTTACCAGCTTCCCTTAGCTTATCCAGATGTTGTTTGTCTTCCATTTTCTGCAATATCTTGTAGTTTATGAAGGCTAACCCTCTTTTCTATCTTTAATGCTAATTCTTTCGAAAACCACAGTGGCCTCCTCTTTCTCTTACTTTTATTTACTTTCCTAACAAAAGGTTGTTGCCCTTAACATATCTCTCTTCAGTTTTGCCCAGTGTTCTACTTCCCCAAGATGTTCCCGTCCAACTAACAATTCCTTGAGGTATTCCACTAATTTTGCAAAGTTAGTTTTCCTGAAGTCTAGGACCCTCACATTGAATGAACAGTCTTTACCTATATCCTAATATTGAAGCTCACCATCTAGTCATCACTGCAAGTCAGACGATTGCCCACTATAACATCAGAAACACTTTCTCCATTTGTAAGTACCAAGGGGCATGTTTACTAAAGTCCGCAAATCTGCGCGGCGCAAAATAGCGCACGGTAACGCGGCATTGAAACGCGCAGAAACACGTTTAAACGCCCCGCACATGTGCGTGTCACCCCCGCACAGGTACGCGGTTCAGTAACGGGCCCCGTACAAGTGCGGGCCCGCAAATGTCCGATAGAGGCGTGGAACGGCTAAAGGAGGGCGGAGGAAGGCTCCGGAGGGGCGGAGGGACGGGGTCAATGGGTGGAGAGTGGGAGGGGAGAGGCTCCCCGCACAGTATCGGGCCCGAATTTACATGTAAAAAATAGCGCGAGTGAAACACTCGCGGTAGAGGGCATATAAAGGGAAGAGAAACCATTTCCGTCAGCAATGTACAGCAAAACCGGGGAAACATGCAAAACGTCAGCAGTGTGATACATGTGCACAGCACAAAACTGCAATGAAAAAGAGGAAATTACCACAACAAAAGCATTAAAATAGTAAATCAGCTGGGGAACAGGTATAGTAATGCGCAAAAGTTAAAACACACCCAGCAGAGCTCCTAAAAAATAAAATAACAGTTGTTTGGAAAGGGGCACGGAGCGGAGACACCTCCAAAAACGTCTCCGTGTATTGGACCCCTCCTGGGAGTGTTACTTATGGTTGTCCATCAATAGCACTGTTGCCCAGCATGGGAATATGCTATCCCCCTCTGTTCGGACGTCATACCCGTGTTATATTTGCACGTTTGTCACCAGACAGGGTGAAGGAGCTCACAGTAATAATGTGCAGAGCAGGTTTTGGAACCCCACCCTGCCAGGTCTACTATCTCCAGGGACTGCACTGTCTCTGTGGCCACAGTGTGGTGCAGTGGACAGAGCCGGTACCTCTAGGACCAGAGGGTCACACGTTCAAATCCCAGCTGTGGCACATGCCAGCACAATCCCAATATTTAACCCACCACTAAACACAGATAGCAGAGACACCCCTTTATTGCACAGAACAAAAGCATGTTGCAAACACCCATATTTTACCCTACACCACACACACACCAGCACAATGTGCATCACCAACAGCCGCGTCCCCCAAATGCAGTCCTGTAGTGCCACAACTGTAGGGGCCAAGGACACGTAGGTAGAGGTTAAGTAGGTAGAGGTTATGTACGACAGATGTGCCTGTACATGCCTTCACCCCACGTGCCAAGGGCCAATTGTGTCCCTGGTCATGATCACGTAATGGGTGGCCCACGTTCCACAAAAACCTTGCTAAAGAACAACAGCTAGACCGCTATACCATGTGAGCCAAATACAGTCCTGGGGTTCCACTACGCAATCAGGTCATATCCCTTTGCAAGGATAAGGACATGCCAGCATGTTGGCGGAAGGGTTCAGATGGTGGAGGGGGCAGTGGCTGCTAGCCACAGAGGACAGTGGCCAGGCCATGTGCAGGCTGGCACCGTCCACTGCAACAGACAGGCCCTGTCGGATGTACAGTCATGGACCACCCAGGGATTGCAGCCAATCAGTGGCTACACGGTGGTGCAGTGCACACAGACAGTGTGTGCAAGAACAGAGGGTCACAGGTTCAGAGCCCAGCTGCAGCTACCGCCAACCCTGTCCACATATTCACCCCACAGCTACACCGTGGTAGTAAGGACAAACCTTTATTGCTGAGAACATAGGCATGGTCAATACGCCTATCTTTTACCACACCAAACACAGACACCATAAACAGGCACATTATCTCCAGCAGAGTCTCCCAAATGCAGTCCTGGAGGGCCAAACACCATTCAGGTTCCATGCTTCCCCTAAGACAGATGCCTGTGCTGCAGATGTCTGCACCACCCCCATGCTATGCAACTGTAGCCCATGCATATTCATAGGGGACAGCATGAAGGCCCGAACAGTGTCTGGAACACCAGGACTGGAGTAGGGACACTCTGCCGTAAAGCAAGAGGCAAAGGTCCAGACGCACCCACACCCACAGGCCACATTGGAAAAGCCCCCTGGGGGGGCATCTCCCAGATCTAGCTCCTGCGTACCCTAGCAATGCCACCCTATACCTGGGTACACGGTACACAGACCACAAACGTTTGATGTGGGTACTGGCAGGTAGACAGTCCTACGCTCAGCACTGTTTGCTCCTTGTGCTGCAGCAGAACAAGCTGTCGGCTGTCTGTGGTGCGTGCCCCAGGTCTGGCCCCTGACAGTATTTACCACCCTGGGGAGTGACATGCAGCAGTACTGTGTACCATATCCATGCCTGTACCCTTCCCAGGACTGGTGTGGTGGGCACGTCGAATGACTCCCCCAATAGTAGCACAATGCTGGCATAGGTGAGGGGGGGGGGGTGTCTGTCTATACAGTGTGTGTTGGCTACAAACACCCTCCACAGGCCACACTGCCAGCACTGTTGCCAGTATTGGCCTGACAATGTGCATAATGAGCAGCAAGGTACCATGGGTATAGCTCAGACAGGGTGTGCTGGCCAGGATGCATCTGCACAGGGCATGGGGCACTGGCTGGGACATTGTAATGCCCAGCCACCACCTACACAGACAGGCTGACCTCTGTATCTGCTGCTGGTGGATCACTCTCACCCTGAGCGTGCAGTGATGACAGCATGGCTAGGCACCCCCATAGTGCTGTATAGCATTTCTCTCCTGTGATATATATGGGTGTCCTGTTGGGGCCTCTTCATGGACTGATCTCCCTGTGTGTGCTGCCACCCCAGTTTGGGGTGCATGCAATCCTATCAGGACTATCCAGCAGACTCTGCACAGCTGGTATGTGTCCTGATGGAGCTCCTTGCAGGGTGCAGCAGCTGATGGCCTGCTGCAGGAGAATATCAGATAGTGCTGGGGTGCACCCCTGAATATCCAGGCCTACTGTCTGTCTGATAGTGTGTTTTGGATGTGTGTGGAGCTGCTTGGACTGCCCTGTAGGGTGTCTGTCCCCCAGCAGGACAGGGGTTGATGGCCCACTCTACTGCCATTAGTGCAAGGGGGGGGGGGGAAAGGATGGGGATCTGTTGATGGGAGACCCTGTTTGTCATGGGGGGGGGGGGGGTAGGTATGTTGCCCACCTATGGGGGGGGGGGGAGAACCACCAACTAAGACAGAAGGGGTATCCATGATGAGTTTGCAACACCTTCTTATCACACAGGTTAATACTGATGTTGAGCTCTGGCATGGCCTCATTCAGCCATGGCCGTTGATGTGGACCTGGTCCTGGGCACCACCACCCACCCTCAGGGTGAGCACATTACCTGCACAATGTGACGGTGTGTAGCTACCCCTCGCCGGCAGTCCTCACGCTCAGGCCCCCCACCAGGCCGAGGTTCTGTGTGGGTGGACACGGACAGTTCCCCCTACCATGCCGTGTAGCTTTTGGGGTGCAGTCCCCATCTTGTGTGCATCTGTGGGCAGCTGATTTGCATGTGCATTGCATCATGGGTACGGGTGGCCTACCCCGTCCTGTCTACAGCAGCAGACTGTCTGTGGGGTGACGTGCAGGCTCTCTGCAGCCACACAGGCGCTTACTCAGAGCTATAGTGCCGTAGCCCAATGGTTCCGTCACTGCCTTTATAGCAGGAGGTCATGGGTTCAAGTCCACAGAGGGGTTCTGTGATAGGGTTGTCCAGAGCATTGTACTTTTTACTGGACATATGTTTATGGCATCAAACACACCCTTGCCATACTGTACCCATAAGGGTGCCTCTGAGGGTGCATTATAGGGCGCCCTATAGGCCACCTTATGGTTGCCATCCATATTGCGTGCACTATACATTATCCTGTGGCGCAGCATACATGGTGCCCTATAGGGGACTTGCTAGGGTGCCTTTGCGGACTGTGCACTGTAACATGTGCCTTACGGGCCTCCATATATTAACACGCTGTTAGAGCGGGTATACTGGTAGTGGGTAATAAAAATAAACTATAAGGCCTCCTACAGCACACCTCACCATAATACTTACTGCCCCAGCCAACCTTGCTCACTGGGCACTGTGAGGGGTTGAACCCCTGACCTCTGCACCATTGGTCAGTATCCCAACCATTGTGCTAAGGCTCTGTTACTGTTTGCTGTGCACATCAGTGCGCCACCTATGCCGCCCACTATCGGACTGCCCCCTCATACATCAGCGCGCCGCCCTCTGCCCCCCAAACCTAACAGTGCGCCGCCCCCTGCCGCCCCCAATGAACGGTGCGCCGACTCATGCCGTTAAAAATAAACCGTGCGCCGCTCTCTGCCGCCCAAAATTACTATACCTCCCACAACACTTTTTCCCACTACATTTGATGCCGCAGCTGGCCTCTTCCATTGAGCACAATGGGGTGTTGAACCCATGGCCCCTGCACCATGGGTCAGTGTCTTCACCATTGTACTACGGCTCTGCTGTATGTTTATGCAGCAGCGGCCCACGTAGCCTTCCCACGCGCCAATGTGGGCCCCGCACATTACTGCGACACGCACAGGTTTGCTCTGGTGTCTGTCTATGTCCGCCCTGAAACGGCCACTCCGTATATGGCACCAGTACACTAACGGGTACCCACACAGCAACCTTCTTTAATTAACATCGCCCTTATTATTGGCAGTCATTGCAATGTGAAAGCTATAGCACATCACATCATACAGAAGCCAAAGAACCATTGTGTATGTGTTGATAGGTTCAAGACCCAAATGTGTATACACATCAACATTCGAAAATGGTGTTCAGTTCCATAAGATAAATGACACACAACAGTGTATATGTAATGTGTGTCGCGCAGGTTCTAGCGATAAACTTTTCTGTGCGCATTTGCGTGACGCAGTTGCACGTGAAATATTGCAAACATGCGCCAGCTGCGTAGGCCACATGCACGTACTGCGTTCGGTGCGCACATGGACGCCATACGTGTCTGAACTGCGCCATATGCGTGGCGCAGGTGCACGTAAATTTGCGCGTCAGGTGCCCTACGCATGTGCGTGATGCACGCTGCGTCCAATCAGGTGATAATATCTGAAAATGGCGCCCAGAGTAAGGAAGCCCTCCTTCAACCTCCGAGAGCTCAGGCACCTGTCCCGGCTGATCGCACCACGCCAGCACAAGCTCTTCCCAGGGGCCACCGGGCACAGGGACAGCTCCAAGGTCCTAAGGGCGTGGCAACGTCTACAAAGACGGTTCAATAGTGAAGCAGACTACCCACGTGAGGTAAGTGTATGGTGCCTGTACCTCAAAATGAGATCTGTAGCCTGTGCTAATTGCAAATGTCCATGCTGTTGTTATGAGGTACTGTGAGTCAGTAATGTGCACAAGATGAGAAGACATAGCAAAATGTATCTGTGTCATTTGTGAGTGTGGTGACCTGCACCCAGGTGGTGATGGACATGGTCATAGAGGTGTCCATGCTACCCTTGTGGCATGTCAGCTGCTGCCATGGCTGTGCCACAACATACTGTAATTATGCTAGACCCTAGATCAGCAGATGTAAATAGAAACAACAACATATGGATATGGTGGGATCAGTACCTGTAACAAAGCACCCTGGGACAAGCACAAGGATAAGTGAAACGTAGCATTGATGGTATGTCACACACCCAGATGAGATGGGCAGTGTTGGCCATGTTGTTCAATACACACGCCTATCTGCATGGGTCCACAGCGCCCATCACAGTGGGCTAGCAATCACCCTGGAGAAATGCTTGTGCGTGCCCATCCAATTTCAGGCATCCACCCTATCACAAGGAGGACAGAGAGCCCATCACAGTGTGTTTGCTGTCAGCCCTGTGATATTGGTCTGTGTGCTGTCAGAGCCCCAAACACTTCCCCTAACTGCAGAGGTCCATAGAGCTCATCCCAGTAGGCTCTAAGAAACCCATGGAAAATGCTTGTCTGTGCATGGGCAGGTTAACACATACACCCTATCCCCTGGATTCCATGTGGACAATCGCAAGGGCTCATCTGGCACCATGGAGATATGGTTGTGTGTGCTCTAACAGTTTTGCTGAATGCTCCCTATGCCCTGGAGGCCAGGTATGCCACTACAGTGGCTCATCTGGCACCATGGAGATATGGTTGTGTGTGCACTAACAGTTTTGCTCTATGCTCCCTATGCCCTGGAGGCCAGGTATGCCACTACAGTGGCTCATCTGGCACCATGGAGATATGGTTGTGTGTGCTCTAACAGTTTTGCTCTATGCTCCCTATCCCCTGGAGGCCAGGTATGCCACTACAGTGGCTCATCTGGCACCATGGAGATATGGTTGTGTGTGCACTAACAGTTTTGCTCTATGCTCCCTATGCCCTGGAGGCCAGGTATGCCACTACAGTGGCTCATCTGGCACCATGGAGATATGGTTGTGTGTGCACTAACAGTTTTGCTCTATGCTCCCTATGCCCTGGAGGCCAGGTATGCCACTACAGTGGCTCATCTGGCACCATGGAGATATGGTTGTGTGTGCTCTAACAGTTTTGCTCTATGCTCCCTATCCCCTGGAGGCCAGGAAGACCATCCCAGTGTCTAATCTGGCACCATGGGGATATGCTTGTGTGTGCCTAACAGGTTATATGCATTCTCCCTATCCCCAGGATTCCTGTGAGCTGCGCAATGCGTCGTGTTAGTCACCCTTTTGCTAATGTGTGTGCAGCTGATGAATTGTGGTAGGACAACCAGCCCACAGGGGGACAGATCAGCAATAGCTATGGTGGGTATGTCAGTAAGATAATGTGTATGTTCATGGCAGGTAGGTTGGACCTATACCATAGTTTGTGAAGTGAATATCTCATCACACATGTCTGTGATGTCTCCAGATGATATGCTAGCTGCAGAGGTTAATGTGTGTAACAGCACCCCATCCCCCTTAGCCATTATATGTGTTATCAGAAACCTGTAGCAGAGACATGTCCCCATACCACCATGCAGATTGTGGTTCAAAACCTTAACACCTAAGATAAATCCAACAACATCAGACACATGGACATCACTGATGGTGTTTCAGTGACACATGCAACTGATGTTGCTGGATAACACATACATAAACCCACACATGAGCACTGGTGCAAAGAGCCGTTATGTTGGTTTGGCCCCTGTCGATATTGCTTCCACAAAACACCTTCTGTCAGCCCAGCTGAACCAGTGAATATGAACATAACAACATAACCTAGGCCATACAGGAACAATACCCACCCCTACCCCTACATTACGCTGACATCAACTGTGTGCAACGTAGGTTGCACATAGCCAGCAGCTTGCCCATATGACACACCTCCCACAATGCAGCCAGTGGTGCAAGCATTGATATTGTTGGCCCTGTCAAAGGTGAATGTTTATGTTAGTGTCCCCTGTCACAGTCAATAGGGCCACCCACACAATGACTCCTCTCACCACACTCCGCCAATGATTGGTTGCATATCAGTTTGCCAGTGGGGTTGAGTACCAGGATGTCTAAAGAGAATCTCAACATAGATGTGTGTAACACAGCACATGCAGTGTAACTGTGACTAGCATGGACAACATCATTGGCAACAAACTGTGCAATGTTGCTACAAGGTCATGCAAGGGTGCGATAGGGTATGTACAGGATGTGCTGAGGGAGCCATGTACACTGGCCACAGGTGTCACTGCACACATGTGCACAGACAAAGCAACTAATGCAGGTGGTACTGTGACCCCCGAATGTTCTGTGAACAAAAGGAGGTAGGCCTTCCATGTGTATCTATATTGATGAAACCCCAGGATGCATGAGAACACACCCCAGTGTCCATTTTCAATGACATCATAAGCAAACTAATGTGTATGTGTGTTGTGATGTTGGCCGTGCAATATGGCTCTTCCTAGGTCATGGATTGCCAAACATCAAGCAGGTCACTGTGTCTGTCATTGCATGACACTAGTTATTGTAGTGAAACACGTGTGGCAGTGTATGTTTATTTTGTGTGTCATCTGACCTATATGTCACAATGTACACAAATGGAGGTTCCATAACCCCCCACACACGTGAGCCATGAGATAACAGGAGTATGTCACTTTGTAGGTTTCCCCCCGTTTGCCAATAGGCCATAATGAAATATGAATACTTAAGACGCCTTGCTGGCCACCCCCCACGAACCATGTAAGCTTCCCTGAAGGCCCTTCCAGGCATGGCCGGTTTGGGCTGACTGCCCTGGGCCACACCCAAATGATGTCACCCACTTTTATCTGACACTCACACAGGATGCTATAGAAAGAGGTGGGGAATAAGAAGGCAGCCACAGTCCATCAGCACACCTGTGAAAACAAACTAGCATGTACATATACTTTGCAGCCAGGTGATAGACCATGTTATGTGTGTATCTGGTGACAGCATAGCCAAACCCCTGTCAGAGTTTACCTGGCGTAACAGCAGCATGAGGACATAACAGCCCCCCCAATCCCCGGGGGGGGGGGCCCACTCCATGTCCGTGTCACTCTCACACGTTTTTCTCAATGTTGATCCCTGTGTAAGCTGTATACCTCACCTGAGAGAGACATGTTGGACAGGGGAGGGGCAGTGCATTCACACTGTGGGATGCTGACACACACCGTCACAAGGGATGAGGGTCAGCTGTGACACACAGGCTCCCTTGTCACCAGCGGAGAACCCATGGCATGACATATGCGTGTTGCCCATGGAACTGCCTGCTGACAGGTGACAAACTATGCAGTACATGACACACACACACACAGCACTGTCGCAGAAGCAGCAAGACCCTGTGCACAGTGATGTGTGTGTGTGTGTGTGTGTGTGTGTGGGCAAACCAGCAGAAGGTGACCAGTCACTAATGCCCTCACCTTTCCTTTGCATATCCACAGATCGAGGATCTCCGGAAGAAGGGCAGGGAGCTGCGCCTCCACCATGCTGCATACCTTCAGCGCCTCCAGGGTGAGAACTCACAAAAGGGTGATGATGTATAATAATGAGAATGTCACGTATTTGTAACTTATGTCCCATTATCAGAGATGCCTTTGTGTTACCTGCCTATGTAGATGTGCTATATTTCTGACAGAGAAACGTGCTGATGGCTGTCATGTTCCACAGATGGTGATGGCACCGAGGATGAGGCCACCACCTCTGCACACCTCTTCCGAAGGACACCAACACCACATGATGCAGAGGTGGTGGTCCTGGACACCACAGAGGAGGAGGAGGAGGAGGAGGAGGAGGTGGACGAGGATGATGAGGTGGAGGTGGTGGAGGCGCAAACACCTGGATCACCTGAAGAAAGGACACAGGAGGGCCAAGAAGGACATTCTGAAGGGGTGTCTGTGGGGGAGGCAGGGTTGAGGGTGGCTGCAG
The DNA here is from genome assembly GCA_033557465.1 of Ichthyophis bannanicus. Lineage (NCBI taxonomy): Eukaryota > Metazoa > Chordata > Amphibia > Gymnophiona > Ichthyophiidae > Ichthyophis > Ichthyophis bannanicus. Next base: position 616,313,500 of record CM066034.1, on the reverse strand, counting down.
GTGATGTGGAGGGGGGGGATGTTTGGGAGGGATCAGGGGTGGAGGAGTTCCCAGAAGGGGTTTGGGAAAGTGATGTTGAAGACAGGGCATCACAGGGCACTGTGGCCTCCCCCCAGCCACTGCAGTTGCCTCCACCATCCAGGGCCACAGACAGGCCCTATGCAGATGCCACCACACAGACAGCATTGACAATGTGTGTGTGTGTGGTGGCATATGCGTGGACCACCTGTCTGTGGCCTTGGATGGGATGGAGCAACGCATACATGAGATGTGTCACTCTCAGCAGTGGCTGGCGGGAGTGATTGAGAGGGTGGTTGCCGAGGTGGTACGTCTGCCATGTCGGCAAGCACCCCCTCAATGGCGTCACTGGCGTCAGTGATTGTGCTAGTGACGTCACCACATGTGCCCTGTGCTGCCCTGTCTTCCATCAGTGGGCATGCTGGGGGAGGGTGGGTGTCACCTGTGTGTCTGTTTTATGTGTGTGTGTGTTTTATATTTGCGTGTGGGCGTTTGCGGGGAGGGGAGGATGTTTGGGGAGGGGGGGAGGGTGATGGTATTTTCCCCCTTCCCACGTCTGTAAAGTTTATCCCAGTTCTGTTTTCCATCATAAAATATATTTTTGAAAAAACCTGTAATGCTCACGTGTCTGACCTAGGCAAAGTGTGCGGATGTCAGCATGTGATATGTGTGGGTGCACATATGTTTCTGTGGTGCAAACATGTGTGTGAAACCAACAGCACCCCCCAAATAAGGTGTAGATGTTCATAATTAGGGGTCTACAGTAACCAGTGCAACGTAGCAGCTGTCTCACTGATGTACATGGCACAGGAATGGTCCTATGTGGAACAAAGGTCTTCACATATCTGAGTCCCAAACATAGGCAGACCACCCATATCTGCCTCTGTCACAGACGTACCTATGGTGTGTTGGGAGGCAGGAGATTATTGATGTGGTCAAGGGAAAAAGCCACATATATGCCACCAATGAGTGTTCTATGATGGGTTTCTCACGGCGATGAGTATGTGACGTAAACACGCCATTGGGAACATAGTCCCCCTGTGACCACATGGATGTCTGTGCACACTGTGCCGCTGCATCCCCAAGGATGTTGGGAAACAAGGTGCACGTGACACATCACATGTCTGTGCAGCATGACAATCGTAGCTGACTCTGTTGAGGTATTTGCAGCAGGGAACCTGTGTGTGGGTCATCTACTGTACCCATCACTAGATGACCTGGGCGCAGCTCATTTAGGGTTTTCACAAACACCCCCCGCCTCCCTGATACACATGGGACAACATGGACACTCATTGGACACACACACTGTATGTATAGTAATACAGCTGTTTATTGTCACAGAGTAAGTCTCATAATTAGCTTTCCATATACACATGGATATTCTAATGTGTGTGCGTTACAAATTTAAGTGTTACCTGACACCCACACAACATATGATCTGCATATGTAAGCTATTGACATGACACACATAACAAACACCTCAAAAACATGTTGAACTGGATACATAATTGCTCTAACTGAGCATTGTAAGATCAACAAAAACTAGGATTATACCATGTTATTGCATATATCATGTTTCATTATTTGCGACGTGGTCGCCCACGCCTGACACGTCGGGCCCCCTCCCCCCTCCCCCGGCCACGACCCTCTTCTCGAACCCGTGCTGGTGGTGGTGCAGGAGCAAGTCGGCGCATAACATCCAGCATGCCCTCAAGGGCCTCACATATCCGGGTGACGGGCATGTTTTGGACCGCCTCATGTAATTGATGGATCTCACCACACACCTGCCTTGTGTTTTGCTCCACTGCAAGGCGTATCCGCTCCAGAACACGTCGACTGCCTGTGCATGGGATACAGCGTGTTATATTCCATACATCTCCACTACTCCAACGCCATACACAAACATTTAATGTACATGCCACACGATTGGTGATGTGATAGGGCAGACTCAATCACAGAAATGGAGAGGGCCAATATACATAATGTCCACAGTAGTATATGGCAGGCAGACAAACCCACAGGGCACATCACACGACGTAGATGTGGTATGCCCTCACAACGATTTACAGGCTGTGGTGAAACACCCATATACTACAGCTGTGGCAACAGGATTGGCCAATGACAGCTCTCACATAACCATCGTGTAGGGGAGCTTGCGCATGCACGAGCCACAACTACATCAGCTGGACACCAACGGAGATGAACACAGGAAGGTCGAGATATGACATCACAATTGATGACACATGTGGAGGGAAAAACACATTCTCTGACAGGGACATGTGTATGTTAATGAAGCAATGGGATGTCTGGTAGGCACAGGGATGACACACCTTACCTGTACATGTGCACCTCTGCTGCACATATGTGACTCCTGAGTGATACATGTGCACCCTCACTGTAACACAGAGGAGGGTCCTTGGTCCAGATAATGTAGGCCATGTAACAAATGTGTAGTTATTTAGTTATTTAGTTATTTTACATGTTTTCTATACCGCCTTTTCCTTAAATCACAGCGGTTACCAAGACACAAGAGGGGAGAACAGAGACAGGGGGGCATACACTGACTAAACTTAAGAGTGAAGGTAAAATTGGGATACACAACATCAAGGAACTGTTACAGTAAAACACGTTACATGCAGGCTATAATAATAGAGACTGTTAGATGTCTGTGCCATAGTACTCAGTGAAGAGTACAAATGTCAGTTGTTTTCTGAACTCCTTTAAATCATCCATGGATCGCACATCGGGAGGGAGAGAGTTCCATATAAGTGGGGCCGATAAGGAAATTGCCCTTTGTGTAGTACATTTACACGCTTTTCTGTTTGGACAGAGCAGGGGAAGCAACAGAGGGGGACATCAGAGCTCTACAAAGACATGGCTATGTTTCCCGCTACCCGCAAATGCAGACATTGAGGAATGGTCATATAGCTTAACATATGCTCATTAACACAGCAGACTATGGCTAAGTTGTCATCCTGCTGTGTACAAGACATTTGGGTATCTGCAGAGCGGCAGGATGTAGCTTTCCCAATGTCTGTATCAATTTATGTTGTCATAGAGTGCTGGGCCGTCAGACACATTCCTCATATGTCTGCATCCATGTGTATCAACCTGAACATACACTATTCTATTGGGGGTAGAATGCTATCATTTCAGGTACCCTACAACCTTTGGGTATCACACATCTAAGGTAATCAAGCAGAACATGTAACGTGTGGAGGTAATGTTTGAACAGCCACCACACACACCAACTGTGGACTACTGGTGTGTGTGTTGTGGTTGTGACAGTCTATTGTCACCCACCTTCAGCATCACGATGTGATGATGCACCATAGGCCCTCATCTCTGCCATCATCAACTCCGGGAGAGGTGTAGGTGTTGGTTCTGCTGGCATGGGTGGTTGGCTGGTCTCTATTGCTGCTTCACGCAATGGTGTCATGGCGCGCACGTGTGGCTCCAGGGACTCATCGCCAGCACTTGTGCTGCCCCCAGAGACAGCAGCCTCTGCCTCCATCAGACTCATAGGGGCTGCAATGTAGACCTCCCCCTCCTCCTCTTCCACCACCGCCTCATCCTGCTCCTGCTCCTCCTCTGCCCCCTCCTCCTCCTCTTCCTCCGCACCCATTTGACTGTAGTCACCTGCATTGGGAGGAATCAGAGAGAGCACACATATGTTTCAGCAAACCACATATGTATACATGTGTGATACATAACACACAGACAGGATGTTTTGCATCCGTTCATGTGTGCTGCATACCAGACACCGGACACACTCCCATACGTGTGTGTCACCACCATGTGTCTGGGTAAGGGACACATGTGTGTGCTGTGCCCATGCACAGGTGGCAGATCGCCCCTTCTCCTGTTCATGGTCACATTGCACATGTTTGCCCATAGCATCCCATTCCTCTGTTTTGTAACATATTTCCGCACATGCGTGTTACTGCCCCCACCCTAACACCTGCTTTATGCAAATCACTGCATGTGTGTGTTGGTTTGTGAGTATGGGTCATATTTGTATGTCATATGATTGTCTCAGTGCTACATGTGACTCGCAGTGACCCATAGTGCAGCGTATGGCAACTAGGCATCACCTTTGGCCCACTGGGGTGCACATGCAGCACTGTATTGCTGTCATGTCATACAAACATGCCTTGGAAATGACCAACACAGTCATGCAGTGTATGGAAATCACAGTTGTTTTGTGTCTGGTGACTCATGTGTGTGTGTGCTTCATTATGCCATATTCTCGTGGGATGGGTTGAGGAGGTATGTTTGGATGTGAACCCCAGACATGTCAACAGAAATGGTGAGGTAAGGATATTGCACACACATATCACAACAGGATGGCAACATGATGTGGATTTTGTGGACACATATGGGAGTGTATTTGCATAGGACTGCCCTGTACGGAATATGGAGATTGTACATGAGAAAGAAATGATTAGTTAGTGTACATACCTGCATGTGGATGTGCGCTATCCAGGGCCTCTGGCAGTCCACGAAGGTAGATGTCTCCCAGCCGTGCTGCAAGTTCTTGTTCCAGGGGCGAGAGTGTGGGTGTGAGGGGGGGTCCGCCACCTGTGCCCATAGCATGTTGTCTTACAGCAACCATGTGCTGACGGACACCTCTCTTGATGTCAGAAAACCTCTTTTTTAAGCTGTCTACATCACGTGTGGGGCCCCCTGCCCCACACAGTGCAGTACGCAGATCCTCCCACACTGCCATTCTGTTTGCAACAGATGTGCGTGTGCTCATTCTGCCAAATAATACATCGTAGTTGTCAAGGACATGGGAGAGTAATATATGGTTTTCACTGTCACTGAACTTTACAGCTCTCCTCCTTTGTGTTGCTGGCACAGGGACCCTTTTTCTTTTGGCCATTTGGCTGTAATGTGACGGCTGTCGCTCAGCAGATGGCCCTGCCTGTTCGTGGCTAGGCTGTGCAGTCTGTGCCCTGGGTGACTCATCACCAACTGGCTGCCCCACATCCTCCGCCTCCTCACACTGGCCCTCTCTGTCACTGTCCCTCTCCATCTCCACCTTGAACACAGGCACCTCTCAAACAACCCCCGTTCACCAACACACAGCAGGACACAGCACACACAACAGATAACAACAACACTACAATAGAGGACACAATACAGTACACTGTAACACAGGTGCTGTGTCAAGTAAATGAGCACATGTACACAGATACTACAGTGATTTTTTAATTTATCCTCTCCCTCTATCCTGTGCCGTACCCCTACCTCAGCCTCTCTCTCTCAGACTCTGCTTCAATCTCTATATCCCGCCTTCCTCTGACGTCTTGCCACCACAGCCTCACTCCCTATTGCACACTGTACCTTTATGTCTCACTCCTTCCTCTGGACTACCTCTAACCTATCCTCTGGCTCTGGCTCACTCTTTACCTCTGTGTCTGTTTGTGAAACTCCTCTAACATCCCTCACCGTGTGCCACGTGTTGAGGCCTATTTATACGGTATTTGCACGTTTGATTTCTGCACATGCGCATTTGTGCAGGCGTGTATTTGGTGGGACACGCTCGTGCGTCGCGCTCGTGCGCCGTGAGTGTGACGTCATACGCATGGGCGTTTGCAGGCGTCAACACACACATGCGCCGAGGGAAATAGTGGTACGTATGTGTATGGTCACGCATACGCATTACGTGGAGTCCCGCATGGGCGTCTGGGTGCTTTTTGCGCATGCGCAAGGCGATGCGCATCTGCGTGTCACCACGCACATGCCGACACCCATGCGTAGAGTCGCGCATGCGCGTGACTCTAGACCTTCGTCTGTGAGCAGATGCGCATGCGCATTGGACGTCACGGCAAGGAAAAAGAAATATAGGTGAGGGAGAACAGCTTGTCGACGTTGAGGGTTGTAGGCGGAGAAGAGTAGAAGTGTGTTTGGTGAGAGACAGTAAGGGAGTCCGAACAGGTGTATGTGTAGATTGTTTGGCTGGTGTTTGTATTGAGGATTGTATTGTCTTGTGTGTGTATGGTCTGGTGTGTCTTGTAGTTTGTACAGTGCTTAGATAGTTTATTGTGTGTGACATAGTTATTTGTTTCTTAGTTTGGTGGGAGGAGTTTATGGCGCATGTCTATGCTGCTGCATGTGTCCTGTGCAGTGGGCAGATGCTTGGGTTGCCGGACACGGGAGATGGTGTCGATGGGGCTGGGGCACAGGGCATGGGTATAGTCCCGCAGCAACTCAGACCTGCAGCTGTGGTGGCGGTCCAAGCCTGTGTTGTTCGTGCACGGCGCAGGAGGCGTGCCGAGGTGCAGGCTCGGCAGCCACGCCTCTACAGGCCCCGTCCCCAGCTCTATGACATGCGAGAGGACCAGGTCATCTCCCTTTACCGACTGAGCACAAGGGCTATTAGGGGTCTCTATGAGGATCTTAGACCTGACCTCGAGCCCCTGACTGATCGGTCCAATGCCATACCTGGTTTAGTCAAGCTCCTTGCTGCCTTACATTTCTTTGCCTCCGGCTGTTTTCAGACATCTGTGGCCGCAGTGGGTGGCATGAGCCGGCCCACCTTCTCACGATGTCTCCACCAGGTACTGCGTGCCATGGTCAGCCGGATGGGGGATTACATAGCCATACCCCACACTAGGCAACAATGGTGGACCCTGAACCAGGCCTTTGAGGCATTAGCCGGGATACCACACGTGATGGGAGCTATTGATTGCACACATGTTGCCCTGGTCCCGCCTAGAGACAGGGAGGTAGCGTACCGCAACCGCAAACACTACCATTCCCTGAATGTTCAGGTTGTATGTGATGCAAATCAGCATATTCTGAATGTGGTCCCTAGGTTTGCAGGGTCCACCCATGACTCCTATATCCTGCATCACTCGGCAATATTCACACAATTTGAGGAGGGACGTTTTGGCGAATGTATCTTGCTGGGTGAGTATGTCAGGGTCTTTTATTTCTGTATGTCATTATACATGTTTCTATTTGTGATCACAGTAGAGGTTTTATATAGTTTGACACATGCACTTTGCATATGATTGATGTTAGTCACAGGACTGGTGTTGGTATACATTATTACATGTTTTTGTACGTCTGGTACGACTAGAAACATTAACCCTACATCATGATTATCCTCACAGTCTATGACCGTTATATGCACATGTTGTACATGTGCTGCCACCTCAGTGCAGACATCTATGTTGTTGATGATGACCTCATAGTGCATGTTGGTAGCATATGCAAACATGGGGTGGTTGGTGGGGTGGTTTTGTCCACCACATACACCTGTGATGATGTTTAATTGCTGGATAATGTTTCTCCGTCCATTTAACATGTCTGGTTCTGGATAACCCTAATAGTACACACATGTCATGTGCGTGTCAGTTTGACACACGCACTCTGTGATGGAGTTGTCACCCAGGGCTCAATATCTGACATGAGTAGGTGTATATTAATATCTGATAGATGATGTTGAGGTTTCCAGCAGGGGAAACACGTGTGCATATATTTGGCCAGACATATTGCCTATGTCACAGCAGACTTGCAACAATATGTAGTGTTTACAGTAGCCTCTGACACTGTAGTTGAGGGTACGTTTGTGTCATCTTGTCTGGCCATTCTCATTTCACATCACATTGTGTAAAATGTACAGTTACAGCAAGGGGACTACGTGGGTGCATACACAGCGGTATGGGAACCAGCTACACCGGACGGTTATGTGCCTATGCATATGTTTTGGGGGCAAACTAATGACGGGTACAGTGTGCATGTTGGACGACCGCACCTTCAGAGGGATGTGTACAGGATGGGGACTGGGAAGAGTATGGCTATGACAGGCATTGGCGCGCAACAATACACAGTTTATTTTGCCTGACAAAATAAACATCATATGTTGCCATTCATAAACAGGATGTCTACAGGTGATATGCTTTTCATTCTTACCTACCACCATGGCATACATGGTGTGTATGTGTGCCACACGCAAATGGCTGTGTGTTTTCCCTTGGTTATTGATGAGACATACCCTGTGATTATGGGAGCATTGGATTGCTATTGTGGTGTCACCATTGTGGGTTTGCAGATGTGGACAGTAACTGCATCACCATATGCATGTAGCACACACACACACACATTATTTAAGGGTGACTATGGTCGTTTGTGATATTTGATATGTGTTTACGGGCTGGATAAGCCATGTTTAGCTTGTATGTCATCATATGTATATCTGATAGAGCTGCATAGTTTGCAGCTGTATATTGTTGTCACACTGTCTTGTTGGTTTCTTTCTCATGTCGACACAGCTGTCAGGACTGTGTCACATGGACCCCTACATTTACATGCAACATTTCTTTCTGCAGGTGATGCAGGATATGGTTGTCGCCCCTGGCTGCTGACTCCTGTTCGTCAGCCACGGACACGTGCAGAGCAGAGGTACAATGAGGCCCATGCCTCCAGCCGCTCTGTCATAGAGCGCACCTTTGGCGTTTTGAAGAGTCGCTTCAGGTGTCTGGATAGGACAGGCGGGGCCTTACAATATAAGCCACGCACTGTTGCCGAGATAATCATAGCCTGTTGCATCCTGCACAACATTGCTCTCAGGCACGATATCCCTGCAGAAATTAATGAGGATCTTGAGGAGGATCCATTGTGCCCCCCTGTACGTGCCAGTGGTGACACACGGGAGGGCTCAGCGTTCAGGCGGAGGTTGATTGCAGAGCTGTTCACATGTACGTATTAAGTCGCTTACGACACACATGTGCTATACAATGTGTGTAATGTTTATTGTGTTATGTGTTAATGTTAACATGGAATCTGGATGACACACTGCAGTACCAGTTGACTCTAAATGCCAACATCACATATGTCCATGGGTGTGCCACAAATAATGTGGGATTTGCACAACAGCAGTTGGTGGCAGATGATGTGGGGGTTTGTTGGTATCTGTGTGGTTTGTTTGGAGGGTGCAATTCACAGGTAGTGTATGCTTCTGATATAAACAGCTGTTGTCAGACCAGAAGGTGTTATCTTACATGATATGTGTGCCACACAGTGTCAGCCATATGTTGATATGTTCATGTTGGACGGTCACTCCCTGTTTGTTGACTGTTGTCCATTGTGGAGCGCTACGATTAGACACATTTGTGATGTTTATGTTGGTATTAGGCTCCTGTGACATACCTATGTTTGTGTGCTCTTCATGTGTGTAGCAACATGTCACATAAAGCACAATAAACATAGTTAATGCTAGTATGGGGAGATGATATAAACAGTTTGGGTGGTATGTGGATGTCAAACATGACGTGTGTCAAAATGTATTGTTGATCAGGTAGCCATGACATGGATGTGGTTAGGGATGGGGACCTTCTGCATTGTGCAGCCAGGGGGTTGTGATAAAACACTTTTAACTTGGTGAGTCTACCTTCACTGCAGTGATGGGTATCTACACACATGGTGAGATGTATCAGCCAGATACAGCAAAGGGTGTTTTACAATAGCCAGTTGGATCACAGCATGTGGGTGTTGCTTGTGTTATAGCAGGTATTTAATGGATTGGATGGCATATCTTGCTGATGCTCTTGCAACATCATCCATCATGCGTTAGCTACAGGCTGTGTATGTGTGTAGGTAACGTGAACACAGACCATATGAGCAAATATCTTGCAGACACAAGCAAGGCATGATTATGTTGACTTACATACACAGACATAGGTGCCAGCTATTTATCAGAGGTGCACATGTAGGGTATGCATGTTTCAACGTTCAGACTAACACACATTGGGATGGCATGCAGCCCTCAGGGGTTTGTCACATGCAGACATGGGGTGGTCCATTTTAACACATGCAACACATTATGCATGTTATTTGTGCACATCATCAGAACATAACTGTTAATATTACAGACGGTATGAGATGTACAAACCAGGATATGTTTATGATACGGGAATACATGAGGTGGGAGCGCAGATATCCAATGCTTTTCCCTATTGTAAGTGGATTAACATACAACTTTGGCACAACATTAAACAGGTAGAGGAGTCTTTTGTCACAATATGGTGATAAAAGGTTTATAGTGCACTCTGCGACTGAGACAACAGAATGGTGTGCGCATACCCCTGAATTGCTCTGTGTGTACACGGACAGAGAGGTAAGGGAGGGGTCGGAGACACTACACACACCTCAGGATCTCGTTAGACATCTCCGTGATGCCTCTGACATGTATGTGATCTGTACATTGTGATAGGGAGCAGTCATTAATTGAGGGCTCTTGTGGGGTGTGATAGCTGGGGACATGACGGTGCAGTGTGTGATTCACGGCTATAACATGACATTTGTTTGCTTATCTTGTGTCTCCATGTGCAGAGGACATACGTGGTTTGGATGGTGTTGGTCTGGTGCTTTGCCATGTGTCTCTACATCAGCAATTAATCATTTTGTTTTGGTAGGTGGTTGTACATAGACATTGTGTGTGACCGCACTAATTGAAATCATATGTTCCTATTGATCTGTCATATTGCACAGATGATTTGTTTTCCAATATTCTAGGTTTAGCATCAGTAAACCATCTCTTGCTGGTGTCACTCATATTCCCTTGTGTCTTGGTTAAGCATGTCCTCTACCACACTTTCACTGTGACATGTGAAACAGACCTGCATGTGTGTGTAGGTTGTTGTATTGTGATGTTTGGCTGCACGTTTTCTGTCCCCAAACAATGTACTCTCAGACAACACCATGATATCATTGCATGGTCACTGGGCCGTTATATCTACAGATCTACACCTGTGCACATGCAGGCCATGTGTTACAGATGTCAATTTGACATTTCCATACTGTGGGTGTGTGTATTTCTCGTTTGCCTGTGTGATGTTGCATTGCTCCGACATCATACATTATCATGTGCTGTTAGGGGTGTGTGCCTCTGGGTGTCTGTTGTGACTATGCTACCTCTTACATAGTGGTGTAAACGTTGTCAACATTATGGACATGTGTTGTGTGCATTGTGAAAACATGTTTCTTTTGTTGTCATTAAGCACTGGTCTGTTTTCATTTGTGTTTACAGATATGCACATAATCTGGACCGTCATCAACGTTGGCTTGCCATGGTGAATCTCGAGCTTTTGCTGACATTGTCTACCTTCAGGTGTTCCTGATATTGTTGTGTAGTGGCTCAAGCGATTGATGAGCTACACCTGATGCACACACACGGTATGTGTATTGGTTTCTTTTGGGGTTCATTACATCTGTCTTTCACTGTTGATGATATAATGTTGTTCTGATGGGCATGTAACATTTTCTCTAGACTCACATGAACAGCTGCATATGGTGTGTAGCTGCAACACACCTGTGTGACAGGCGCATGGACATTAACATATCCATGTGACAACCATGTCTGTGTTGAGGCATAATGATGTTGGCCACATGGTTATGTTTCATATTGCTATCATGTCCTGTTTGCCTTTGCATTCCTTTCTTCAGCATTTGCACAGCTGTGACATTATGACATTTGTGTTTCTTTTCAAAGGTGTCTGACGATTACATACCTCTCCTCTCCTGACACAGGACAGTGGACATACCGGGCACATCTCTTACACTGCAACTGTTGTCAACAACACCCACCTGTTTGAGGACAGACCACCATGCAACTCTTTGCTATGACATTTTGCCATTGGATGTTTTACCTCTGAGAGTGCAACACATGACTGGGATAGACATTATTGATTTTTGACTACTGCTTTCACCCTGACAGAGGTGTCGATAGCACTGCTGATGCAATTGATTGGCAGGACGTGCTCCTCATTGTGGGGGACACACATGGACTTCGAAGGACTATGGTATATTGATCACAGACACCTGACTATGCATGTCTTGAGCCTCAAAGACACTTTTAACATGAGTTTTTGGATTTCAGATACAATTCTGACGTTTTACGATGATCCCCCCTTGTGCAGCAGCAACTGACATGGACATTGTAGGTGTTACATTTTGTCACAGTTGGGTGTCTCATGTTTTGTACCATGGCTGTGACATGGCACCGATGATATTCTAATGTTTTTCTTACAACACAAGCATACAGCCCATGTATTTGTCATGTGGCCAACGATGGAGTGCTCCTATTGTCTACGTCAACCTATTTGCCACCTGGACATGATCCCCATTTAAACTCCACAATGTTTTCAAACACAACACCATCTTGGGATGATGTTTTCAGTGACCCATGGGTGTTTACATGCATGTGTGGCATCACTGTATCATGTTGCCATGTGGCTGGTGCTTGTGCATCTCACTGACTATGTTTCTGTGACACCACATGTGGACCTATGGCGTCTGTGTGGATTTAGGTGATATGTTTGTCCATTATTTCCTTATTTATATGCTGCTTCGTGTGTTTGCGTACTGTGCATACATGACAGTCTGCATGTCTGTACACACCTTGCATTTCCCGTCTTCACGGTCATGACTATGGCTTGTGTTAGCGACACTCACATTGCCACATTATGTTTGCAGTGTGGCAGTGTGGGTGTCAATACTACTTGTTTACTGGGAAATTCCATGTATCCGGGTATATGTGACGATGCACTGTTTCCCAAACCAACACTGCATGTTGACCTCCTTGATGGTGTAATATGTGCATATTTCTGCTGGTTGTTGAGTTGGTATTATGTCTGTGGTCATGTGCATGTGGTATTTGTTAGCAGATGCTTATTGTGATTTACATGATTGTTTGTGTCCATAGTGGTGTAGCTTGTAATCCCATATCGGGCATTGGGATGTGCGTATCATCATTACTTTTCTGTCATGTTTTTGAACATTAAAATCCTTTGCACCAAATATGTTTTTGGAGTTAGTCTGACCCCTGTTTTGACAGTTGGGTATTTTCTGAGGGACAGATGAGGTGTATTGGGTCTTCAGCATGCATCATCTCATCTGTACATGCACTCATATGTGGGTGACACATTTGTGACATGCAGCAGCAAGGGGGCGCTTGGGGTCTGGTGTCAGGTGCAGAGTATGCACCTGATGCACATTATATCTGGTGTGGATAATTTGTTGTCAACCAAGTTACCTTTCTGTAGGAGGTGGCTTTGTGACATGCTAAAGGTTTTGAGCACTTTCCGAGGTGATGCGGCCAGCCCTGATATTATGATGGCACTGTCTACACTATTTGTGATGTGCAAACCAAATAAAGTTCTGTATTTACCCAATATGTGTTTCGTGTGGTGTTTGCATTTCAGGTCTGTCATCATGCTCAATGTGTGACTTTGTATCAGTCATGACTCCTTGTGAGCCCATGGATCCATCATTTTCCTTTCAATGTCACAGGGTGTAGATGATGTTTTTGTTGTTGCTAGGTGATGGTGGGTTACATGACCTGCCATGGGCCACATGGGGTGCTTCTGTGAATTGTTCACTGTTTGTTTGGTGTGCAAGCCATGTTTCACTTCACTATGTTAGTCCTCCGGTATTTGCACATACATCCCCTTTATGTGTTTGTTTGCTGGACATGTACATGGGTCACCTATGCTCACATCCTTGTACAGTGCCAGCTGTGTTAGTGACAGCCACATGGCACATCACTGTCTATGTACGCTTGACATCCACACACGCCCTTTGGGATCTTTGTGTTAGAGTGTGCTCATTGATTGCTTTTTGTTATTGGCTATGGTCATGTGTTTGACGTGTGCTGTATGCATGTTTTTTTCCGCACATGTTTTGTTTTTAACATCTCTAATGGCCTCACTCGGCCATGAGGTACCAACAGGTTCCTCAGCTCTACACACACCCTTTACTGTCTTCACTGTAGAAAAGGGTGCATCCTGTGTGTTGCCTAGCCATGACATTTGTTGTGTAATAACGACCTCACACTTTAGGGTCTTTACATCCTGTTGCATGTGGCCCTTTCTTTTTGATGAGATTCAGGTGTTTGGTGTGCTACACCTTATTGCATGTTGAGCTGTCTCCTGTTCTTCTCCTGATTATTCACCTGATCCAGGGAACATCCTCTGATGGCGTTATGTTTAATTATATCCCTGTTTTGCATGCTGTATTCAGTGCAGGACATTTCATTGTGTTTGTGCAGGTGTTGTTGTTGCAAGATACAGAGTGCAAATTCTTTCTGTACATGGTGTATCTGCATGTGCATTTACTACAGATTAGTTGTTTTTGTGTTTGTTTGTCATGGCAACCAGCAGGCGTTTTGTGTACTGGCATGCGTTATTTTGGTTATGTAGACTTTGTTGTGCCTCACATGGGCGGTGTGTGTTACCATTTTAGGCGTCTACATTTGTAGTACTGGTCGTTTGTGTGGTTCCTGTCTGCAGTGTTGTATTTTATTGCTTGTCCTGCATATGTGCTTTTCATTAGTGTGATAGTCATATGTGTGTACATCAGTGGCATGCCCACATTGTACCATTAACTGAGTTGTGCGACATCCTTCCATCCATCCTTTCTCTGCCAGCTATGTGCCATCCTACCCTGATGTGCATGCTGCTAAACCACGTCATCGACTAACACACATTCGTGCATTGCATCTCAACCTGCTTGCCTCTCCTGTGTGTGCTCTGCCTAGCACTTGTACTCCACCGTCATCCTGATATTTCACATATTCTTCCATTTCAGACTCCCCTACTACACACATCTGCACATCCTCTGTCTCACACTGTCAGTGTAGCAGGGTACATTACCATCAATCTGTGCATGGATATAGCTGCCCATGATATGTTTTTCACATTTTATGGGTGTCACATGGCCTGCAGCTGCTTTCGGCAGCCCATCAACTTATGTAGGTCCTTCATTTAATTTGATATTGTCTGTCTTCTCTGCTCTGTGCAGTGTTTGTGTTATGTGTGTGTTTAGCACATTCCTCTGTTTGCATTCAGCTTGGGGGATGTTACTGTTATTGGCTCAGCTTTCTGCTTTTACCTATACGTCCTTATGGCATCTTCTGGCACACCTTTGATTGACACAGCTTATGATGTGCCTACGATAGTGGCCTGGGTGTGGACAGCCTTTCAACATGGCCTATGGAAATAGATTACAGTTCACCTTTGCTGACAGGGTATGTTTGTGATGTTACATCTGCTGCACCATAAAAGGTGCAATAATATATGGCACAAGGGTGTAATTGTCTCACTATGCCAGGAGTGGTTGCTGTACACTTGATCACAGAGTGGGAACATACCTCACCCACCCTTATTAATTAACTGGAGCAGACCATGACCCCTGCAACATCATTGCTGTATTCACCAGTTTTCTACATACATGACATAGGCGTGTGTGTTTTTTTCATCAGACCTTGGCTGTCATGGAGCTGTGTTACTCTGTGGATTTCAATCTCCAGAGGTAATGGGGCAGTTTAATGGATGATATTGACTTTGATTCTGTGTTGATATGCGTCACTTGGGACTGTCTGCAGCCCCTCCTTGGTGTGTAACTAATGACTGACCCAGGTCTGCCATTGCTGATCTCGGAGCAAAGGGCTGCAGACAGGCCCAGGCTGAGGATTGCAATATGAGATTAACTCTGACACCCTGTGGATATCAGACACCAGGGGCTGTCTGCAGTCCCTCACTGATAAATCACATATGCACGAACTGTGTCAGCACAACTACTTATGTTTTCCATACGTTACAATGCACAGTGCTAACAGCAGAAAGAGTGCTGTGACCTTTCCCCGCCTCATAGGGCACCCTATGTGGCGCCCCCTCGGCCACTATTTCACCAACATTGTTGGGTGGCGTGGTGGACACTGCATTTGGAGATGTGTCCTGTGGGGTGACTTCAAGGGCACGTTATGTTACAGTGCTCTGAGAGTACATTTGCTGGAAACCACTTATTCCACAGATATGCGATGACACCCTAATGGGGCTATCTTACCCCTTACAGGTGCTGTCTCTGCCAGACATGTTCATTTGCCATTGTGTGGGATTGCACCCCTGATCCCTGCACCATTGCACACTGATTGTGTTTGGGTGCTTGCAAATCAGCACAACACCATTTACCTCTCCCAAATTATTATTCCTCAAAAAACATTGCCACACACCCTTCTGACCAGCACCACAGCCCCCTATGCCTCAGCCAGCTGTCTTTAGTGTGCACTGCAGGTGTTCACAGCCTTGCTCCTTACACCATTGGTCAGTGTTCTAACCATCATGCTGTTGCTCGGTTCCTCTGCTTTCCCATCATTGCGCGACTTATGCCTCCCAGTCATCAGAGGCCTCCAATACCATTAGTGCGCCGCTTTACGTACAGCAGCGCACGCACCTCTGGCGGCCATAATTTCTGTGACTCCAATAGAAAACAAACACCGACAACTGCCTTCAGTGTACACAGGGGGGGGGGGGGGATTGAACCCCTGCTCCCAGCACCATTGGTTAGTGTTTTAACCAATGTGCTGTGGCTCCATTCCTGTGCTTGTGCCTATCGGCGCACCGCCTTGTGCCTATCAGCGCGACGCCTTCTGCCGCCCAAGACGACCGGTGCGCCGCCTTCTGCCGCACAAGAGGACCTGTGCTCCGCCTTAGGCCGCCCAAAAAGAACTGTGCGCTTCCTTATGCCGCTGAACAAGAACTGTGCACCGCCTTATGCCGTTCAAAATTAATTTGCCTCCTAAAACAATTTTAATCATTACAGTTGCTGTCTCAGCTGGCCTTTGTCATTGTGCACAATGGGGGATTGAACCCATGGCCCCTGCACTATTGGTCAGTGTCTTCACCGTTGTACTACGGCTCGGGTGTTTTCTATACCCGGCAGCGCGCCACTTTGCCTTTTGGCGCGCTAATGTCGACCCCGCACATTACCGTGACGCGCACACGTCCGGTTGCTTACTCCCGGTTTTTTTCTTTTGGCAGCCTGATCCGCCCACTCCTTATATGGCACAGGTACACTACCGCGGCCCCGCACGATAAGAATGTTTAGTAAACATGCCCCTAAGAAATCAGGACCATTTTTTAACTAGTACCTCGCAGGCACAGAGGTGGCACACATCACTTAAGGGTCCCTGTTACAAGGATAGTTTTGTAATGATACGAGGTACTGTACTTTAGAAACCCTCACTTTGGTCTCTACTAGTCAAGAAAATTTATTACTATTTTTTTATGTTCTTGTTTTGCTTCTTCTCCTTCTCCAAGGAGACCACCTGTGATACAGGAAAGGCTCGGTAGTTACAGGGAGAAATATTTCTTCACAGACGTCGAGAGGGACGCACAGTTCAGCTGCGCACTACTTTAGGCAGAAGTAAGCTAAAATGTTGTCCTAGTACCTCGCAGGCACAGCGGTGGCACGCATCACTTAAGGGTCCCTGTTACAAGGACAGTTTTGTAATGATACGAGGTACTGTACTTTAGAAACCCTCACTTTGGTCTGTGACTTAAGTGGAAATGAGAATCATAATGGACACACCCAGATTGAGAGCACTATAAAATTTTGGCAGGATCACGAGCTGCCCTGAAGTATACAGGGTGGCCCAAAATAAGTGAGAACAACTCGTAAATTAAAAGCTTAAATAGTTTACTTATTTAGCTTTTTTAACTATATAACGTCTTTATTTCGACAATTTCCAGTCGCCATTTCTTTTTTTTTTTTATTTTAAATTTGTCAATCGTTTACATCTGTCTTTTTGAATTTTAAAATAACTTATATGCTACGAGATGTTCTCACTTTTTTTCGGCCACCCTGTATATCTCGGTAGCAATAGTTCATGTCGGAATGTTTTGGGTTTACCAAACTTATCCTCCTCGGTCTTCTTTTATCTTCTCTGACTATTACACGTGACAGCTCTGCATAATCCCGTAGACATTTGAATTCCTTCTAATTGAAAAGCTGGTCGTCCAGCATCACATAGTAGAATTACACTCTATCTCTTTTATTTTTTTTTGATAACTCCAGAAATGGTAAGCATTAAAGAGGATATATTAAAAGAGAAAACCAAACGATATGTCGCATGTTGCCGCTTTGCAAAGCCTCAATATTGTGTTTGAAGGAAGATCTCTTAGAGATTTCATGCCCTATGCCCTCGCTCCTCTGTCCCTCTAGTTGTTCACTATTATTGAAAAAAGGGGCTCAGGAGCTTCCCGGTGGTATGGTAGCACCGGAGTCATGAGGGGCAGCTGAGGTCCGAGCAACTGATAGCCTTTGTTCTGGGAAAAGTAGAGTTGGAAAGGGAGCACCTGGATTTGAACCAGGGACCTCTTGATCTGCAGTTAAATGCTCTTCCACTGAGCTATGCTCCCACAAAGATGAGGCTCCTTGCTGCCTCTTTCTTATGCTGTCTGCTTTTAGTCCTAGTCAAGATCTACCTTGGACAATTCCGCGAAATACAGTAGACATTTCAGTTCTTTTTAACAGTAAAAGCTCTAGCCCAGTGACACTTGACAGTCTTTCATCCTCTCTCATCGATTTCTCCAGAGGACAGAAACCTCAACCTGAACTTCAAAACTGATATATCTGGACCCAGGAGAAGGAAAATAAACCCTTTGCTTGTCAAAACCAAGAAACAGACCAGCAGGCCGCTCGGCCCAGCTGTCTTCCACTCTACGAAACAATCTACTCATTTAAACAACACAGATGAGACTCCAGAAAAGAACTAGGAAGATAAGCCACTCAGCATACATTCTCTTCCTCTTATCTCCTGCTAAGGAAAATAAGAGCAATCATCGCACTCATACAGGACACACACAAAGCAGTCCTGAAAGACAGACTCATGCCCAGAAGAGAACGCTTTAATTCATCCTCGTGAAGTTTTTGAAGGTTGCATCCTCGTCATGCAAAAAGCGCAGTCGTTCCATGCAACCTGTTTGGGTGCTCGCAAACATCTGTCTACTTCCCTATTGCGAAAGAAAGAGGCATCAAAATGCATGGAGATTCGTTAAGAGGAGTGCTTGGGTAAGACTATGCTTTCTGGGATCATTTCTATAGTTTGTAACTGGAGAAATGCACTCCAAAGTGTTTGGACTTGCTTTCCACGAGGATGAATTAAAGCGTTCTCTTCTGGGCATGAGTTTGTCTTACGGGACTGCTTTGTGTGTGTCCCGTATGAGTGCGATGATTGCTCTTATTTTCCTTAGCAGGAGATAAGAGGAAGAGAATGCATGCTGAGTGGCTTATCTTCCTAGTTCTTTTCTGGAGTCTCATCTGTGTTGTTTAAATGAGTAGATTGTTTCGTAGAGTGGAAGACAGCTGGGTCGAGCGGCCTGCTGGTCTGTTTCTTGGTTTTGACAAGCAAAGGGTTTATTTTCCTTCTCCTGGGTCCAGATATATCAGTTTTGAAGTTCAGTTTCTGTCCTCTGGAGAAATCGATGAGAGAGGATGAAAGACTGTCAAGTGTCACTGGGCTAGAGCTTTTACTGTTAAAAAGAACTGAAATGTCTACTGTATTTAGCGGAATTGTCCAAGGTAGATCTTGAATAGGACTAAAAGCAGACAGCATTAGAAAGAGGCAGCAAGGAGCCTTATCTTTGTGGGAGCATAGCTCAGTGGAAGAGCATTTGACTGCAGATCAAGAGGTCCTTTGTTCAAATCCAGGTGCTCCTTTTCCAACTCTACTTTTCCCAGAACAAAGGCTATCAGTTGCTCGGACCTCAGCTGCCCCTCATGACTCCGGTGCCACCATTCCACCGGGAAGCTCCTGAGCCCCTTTTTTCAATAATAATGAACAACTAGAGGGACAGAGGAGCGAGGGCATAGGGCATGAAATCTCAAAGAGATCTTCCTTCAAAGACAATATTGAGGCTTTGCAAAGCGGCAACATGCGACATATCGTTTGGCTTTCTCTTTTAATATATCCTCTTTAATGCTTACCATTTCTGGAGTTATCAAAAAAAAAAAAGAGATACAGTGTAATTCTACTATGCGATGCTGGACGACCAGCTTTTCAATTAGAAGGAATTCAAATGTCTACGGGATTATGCAGAGCTGTCACGTGTAATGGTCAGAGAAGAGAAAAGAAGACCGAGGAGGATAAGTTTGGTAAACCCAAAACATTCCGACATGAACTATTGCACCGAGATATACAGGCTGGCCGAAAAAAAGTGAGAACATCTCGTAGCGTATAAGTTATTTTAAAATTCAAAAAGACAGATGTAAACGTTTGACAAATTTGAAATAAAAAAAAAAAAAAGAAATGGCGACCGGAAATTGTCGAAATAAAGACGATATATAGTTATAAAAGCTAAATAAGTAAACTATTTAAGCTTTTAATTTACGAGTTGTTCTCACGTATTTTGGCCCACCCTGTATACTTCAGGGCAGCTCGTGATCCTGCGAAAATTTTATAGTGCTCTCAATCTGGGTGTGTCCATTATGATTCTCATTTCCACTTAAGTCACAGACCAAAGTGAGGGTTTCTAAAGTACAGTACCTCGTATCATTACAAAACTATCCTTGTAACAGGGACCCTTAAGTGATGCGTGCCACCTCTGTGCCTGCGAGGTACTAGGACAACATTTTAGCTTACTTCTGCCTAATGTAGTGCGCAGCTGAACTGTGCGTCCCTCTCGACGTCTGTGAAGAAATATTTCTACCTGTAACTACCGAGCCTTTCCTGTATCACAGGTGGTCTCCTTGGAGAAGGAGAAGAAGCAAAACAAGAACATAAAAAAATAGAAATAAAATTTCTTGACTAGTAGAGACCTTTCTTCTACTTCCCAGAGTCTAACAAGTCAGCTTTCTGGGGATTTGAACTGACAGAGTGCTATACCAAAGGCGAAGATTATACCTCAGGGCTACAGAGCTTGTTACAGAAATGCTTTTCCTTTTGGTATCCTACGAAGCGTTCCTCGCCTTCTTTTGGCATTTTGCTTTTCTTCCCCACCTCACCTCACCCTTTCCCTCTCAAGGTGAATGCCTTCCAGCTGTCACGTGTATAGTGTCGCGCTATCAAAGAACATGCAGTCACCGTGGAACTTGCCGTGGCTTACGTTTTGAGAGTGCTTTCTTCTCCTGGGCACAAGTTCTTGCGAGTGCAAGGCAAGTCAAGTCAAGTCAATATGTTTAGGCTAGGTGCAAAGAGAATGGCCTAGGTCAGCTATGGCGAACCTATGGCACGCGTGCCAGCTGTGGCACGCGAAGGCCTTGCAGCTGGCACGCGGGAAGGTCCGCAATTAGTTTTTTTTTTTTTTTTTCAATTTTACTTGTCTGCTGCCGCTGTCGGGGCCGCCGCGGCAAAATCGAGTGTGCCGCAGGGCCCCCCTGTACCCGGCAGAGCCTGCCCTCCCCGTAGCAGCTCTCTCTTTGGCAGCTCTCTCTTTGGAGCTGCGGTCAGACGCGCCGGCTTGCAGAGCGCGAAGGGAAGAGTTTCCCTTTCGCGACTCTGTTAAGCCCGCGGGGGCTGATGGGAACTTCCCATCAGCCCCCGCGGGTTTAACAGAGCAGCGAGGGAGAAACTCTTCCCTAGCGCACTGCAAGCCGGCGCATCTGACTGCAGCACCAAAGAGACAGCTGCTACGGGGAGAGCACGCTCTGCCGGATACAGGGGGGCCCCCCGGCACGCTCGAATCTGCCGCGGCGGCCTCGACAGCGGCAACAGACAGGTTTTCTTTTTTTTTAATTTTCCCTGGGCTGGGGGGGGGGTTAGGAGTGGTGATGTGATGGGCTGGGCTGGGCTGGGGGGGTTAGGAGTAGTGATGGGATGGGCGGGGCTGGGCTGGGCTGGGGGGTTAGGAGTGGTGATGGGCTGGGCTTGGCTGGGCTGGGCTGGGGGGTTAGGAGTGGTGATGGGCTGTGCTGGGGGGGTTAGTAGTGGTGATGGGCTGGGCTGGGGGGGTTAGGAGTAGTGATGGGCTGGGGGGATTTAGGAGTGGTGATGGGCACTGGGCTGGGGGGTGTAGGAGTGGTGATGGGCACTGGGCTGGCTGGGGGGGTTAGGAGTGGTGATGGGCGCTGGGCTGGGGGGGTTAGGAGTGGTGATGGGCGCTGGGTGGGCTTAAACTAAAAATTGGGTGATGGGGGATTATGACTGGAAATGGGCTGGTGGGATTAGGACTGGAAGTGGGTTGATGGGGGGTTAGGATTGGTAATGGGCTATGGGGGGGCTTAAACTGAAAATTGGGTGATGGGGGATTAGGACTGGAAATGGGCTGGTAGGATTAGGACTGGAAGTGGGTTGATGGGGGGTTAGGACTGGTAATGGGCTATGGGGGGGCTTAAACTGAAAATTGGGTGATGGGGGATTAGGACTGGGAGTGGGCTGATGGGGAGGTTAGGACTGGTAATGGGCTATGGGGGGGCTTAAATTGAAAATTGGGTGATGGGGGATTAGGACTGGAAATGGGCTGGTGGGATTAGGACTGGGAGTGGGCTATGGGGGGCTAGGACTGGTAATGGGTTGGGGTTGCTAGGACTGGAAATGGGCTGAGTGGAAGGGGGCTTGAACTGCAAATAGCTGTTGGGATGGGGCTTGGAATGGAAATGGGCTGAGGGGAAGTGGGGGGCTTGAACTGCAAATAGCTGATGGGGACGGGGCTTGGAATGGAAATGGGCTGAGGGGAAGTGGGGGGCTTGAACTGCAAATAGCTAATGGGGAGGGGGACTTGGAATGGAAATGGGCTGAGTGGAAGGGGGCTTGAACTGCAAATAACTGATGGGAAGGGGGGCTTGGAATGGGCTCTTAGGGGAGGGAGCTAGGACAGGAACTGGGCTGATGGATGGGCTAGGATAGAACTGAGAATTGGGTGTTGGGGGAGCTAAGATTGGAAATGGGCTGTGGTGGGGGCTTGGATTGAAATGGACTCATGGAGGGGCTAGAACTGGAGGTAGGCTCATGGGGGGCTTGGATTAGAAATGGGCTGAGTGGAGGGGAGCTAGGATTTAACATGGGCTGATGGTGGGGCTAGGAAAGGACTAGAAATGGGCTGATGGGAGGCTGGTATTGGAAATGAGCTGATGAAGGGACTCGGATAGGACTGGAAATGGATGGGGGAGCTAGGACTGGAAATGGACTGATGAGGGGACTAGAAGGGAGCGGATACTGGGTGGGGCTGGAACTAAAAGGAAGCTGATGTTGGGGGAGATTAGAAGGGGATGGGGCTGGGAGAATGAAATGGAGAGGGGAAAAATATTTTGTGTGTGAGGGAAGAAAAATGTACAATTGGCCAGGTATTGGGAGAGTAAGTGGGGATTGAGGAGTAAAATTTGAGTGGATGAAATAGGAATGAGGAAAGAGCAAAAGGAGAAAGATTAGTATGTTAAAGCGGATGTAGAGAGAGAGAATGGAAAAAAAAACTAGAAGAGAGAAGAAAGGACAAATGGACAGCAGATGATGGAGAGTTAGCAGAAAACATGAAGAAACCAGAAGAAAGTGGCTGGAGCAATTGCAACTGTGTAACTGAGCTGAGGTATTCTGTTTATGTAATTCCTTTTTGACATTGCCACTTGTTCTCTTTCCCCAGTAGGTCATGTATTGTTGTTCTCTGAAATGTATTGGTTTAATATTTGCAGTGTTGCCTTTTGATAGGTATGGTATGGTGCTTTGTGACTCCTGGTAGTGCTGTTAGGATACGGCGGGTTTGCTATTGGTTCTAAATTTATTTATTTATTTATTTATTATTACAGGCTCTTATATACCGCTCTATTCAGCATCAGCGCGGTTCACAATATAACAACAGACCAGAACAACAAACTGTTTGGTTTTACAGAGAACCAATGGGCAGTGTTTGTAGTAGTTCCTAATGTGCCTGGCGGTTGGCACTGGATTATAGTAATGTAGAAATCTTTTAGTCTGTCTTTATCCATACACTCATTAAGAGACATGTTTACTAAAAGTTAGTGTATGTTAGCATTATGCAAATATTTATGCAAATTGACGTGCTGGCACTTTGAGGAAATTCTTTGGTTTTGTGCGGCAGTTTGGGCACTCGGGCTCAAAAAGGTTAGCCATCACTGGCCTAGGTTCTTTGGAGAAACAATAGCTTTGGTCTGAGAATCCTTTCCGCAGTCGCCTTGCATTGTATGTTGAGCGTGGCTTATGTAAATGAGGAGGTGTGGTTCTTGAAACAGCTGCCTGAAAGTATATGAAAAGTGCTACTCTTATGGCCTAAAGAAGTAGCCTGTGAAGTTTTTGAAGGTTGCATCCTCGTCATGCAAAAAGCGCAGTCGTTCCATGCAACCTGTTTGGGTGCTCGCAAACAACTGTCTACTTCCCTATTGCGAAAGAAAGAGGCATCAAAATGCATGGAGATTCGTTAAGAGGACTGCTTGGGTAAGCCTATACTTTCTGGGTTCATTTCTATAGTTTGTAACTGGAGAAATGCATTCCAAAGTGTTTGGATTTGTTTTTCATGAGGATGAATTAAAGCGTTCTCTTCTGGGCATGAGTTTGTCTTACGGGACTGCTTTGTGTGTGTCCCGTATGAGTGCGATGATTGCTCTTATTTTCCTTAGCAGGAGATAAGAGGAAGAGAATGCATGCTGAGTGGCTTATCTTCCTAGTTCTTTTCTGGAGTCTCATCTGTGTTGTTTAAATGAGTAGATTGTTTCGTAGAGTGGAAGACAGCTGGGCCGAGTGGCCTGCTGGTCTGTTTCTTGGTTTTGACAAGCAAAGGGTTTATTTTCCTTCTCCTGGGTCCAGATATATCAGTTTTGAAGTTCAGTTTCTGTCCTCTGGAGAAATCGATGAGAGAGGATGAAAGACTGTCAAGTGTCACTGGGCTAGAGCTTTTTCTGTTAAAAAGAACTGAAATGTCTACTGTATTTAGCGGAATTGTCCAAGGTAGATCTTGAATAGGACTAAAAGCAGACAGCATTAGAAAGAGGCAGCAAGGCGCCTTATCTTTGTGGGAGCATAGCTCAGTGGAAAAGCATTTGACCGCAGATCAAGAGATCCCTGGTTCAAATCCAGGTACTCCCTTTCCAACTCTACTTTTCCCAGAACAAAGGCTATCAGTTGCTCGGACCTCAGCTGCCCCTCATGACTCCGGTGCCACCATTTCACCGGGAAGCTCCTGAGCCCCTTTTTTCAATAATAATGAACAACTAGAGGGACAGAGGAGCGAGGGCATAGGGCATGAAATCTCAAAGAGATCTTCCTTCAAAGACAATATCGAGGCTTTGCAAAGCGGCAACATGCGACATATCGTTTGGTTTTCTCTTTTAATATATCCTCTTTAATGCTTACCATTTCTGGAGTTATCAAAAAAAAAAAGAGATACACTGTAATTCTACTATGCGATGCTGGACGACCAGCTTTTCAATTAGAAGGAATTCAAATGTCTACGGGATTATGCAGAGCTGTCACGTGTAATGGTCAGAGAAGAGAAAAGAAGACCAAGGAGGATAAGTTTGGTAAACCCAAAACATTCCGACATGAACTATTGCTACCGAGATATACAGGGTGGCCGAAAAAAAGTGAGAACATCTCGTAGCGTATAAGTTATTTTAAAATTCAAAAAGACAGATGTAAACGTTTGACAAATTTGAAATAAAAAAAAAAAAAAGAAATGGCGACCGGAAATTGTCGAAATAAAGACGATATATAGTTATAAAAGCTAAATAAGTAAACTATTTAAGCTTTTAATTTACGAGTTGTTCTCACTTATTTTGGCCCACCCTGTATACTTCAGGGCAGCTCGTGATCCTGCCAAAATTTTATAGTGCTCTCAATCTGGGTGTGTCCATTATGATTCTCATTTCCACTTAAGTCACAGACCAAAGTGAGGGTTTCTAAAGTACAGTACCTCGTATCATTACAAAACTATCCTTGTAACAGGGACCCTTAAGTGATGCGTGCCACCTCTGTGCCTGCGAGGTACTAGGACAACATTTTAGCTTACTTCTGCCTAATGTAGTGCGCAGCTGAACTGTGCGTCCCTCTCGACGTCTGTGAAGAAATATTTCTCCCTGTAACTACCGAGCCTTTCCTGTATCACAGGTGGTCTCCTTGGAGAAGGAGAAGAAGCAAAACAAGAACATAAAAAATAGAAATAAAATATCTTGATTAGTAAAGACCTTCCTTCTACTTCCCAGAGTCTAACAAGTCAGCTTTCTGGGGATTTGAACTGACAAAGTGCTATACCAAAGGAGAAGATTATACCTCAGGGCTACAGAGCTTGTTACAGAAATGCTTTTCCTTTTGGTATCCTACGAAACGTTCCTCGCCTTCTTTTGGCATTTTGCTTTTCTTCCCCACCTCACCTCACCCTTTCCCTCTCAAGGTGAATGCCTTCCAGCTGTCACGTGTATAGTGTCGCGCTATCAAAGAACATGCAGTCACCGTGGAACTTGCCGTGGCTTACGTTTTGAGAGTGCTTTCTTCTCCTGGGCACAAGTTCTTGCGAGTGCAAGGCAAGTCAAGTCAAGTCAATATGGTTAGGCTAGGTGCAAAGAGAATGGCCTAGGTTCTTTGGAGAAACAATAGCTTTGGTCTGAGAATCCTTTCCGCAGTCGCCTTGCATTGTATGTTGAGCGTGGCTTATGTAAATGAGGAGGTGTGGTTCTTGAAACAGCTGCCTGAAAGTATATGAAAAGTGCTACTCTTATGGCCTAAAGAAGTAGCCTGTGAAGTTTTTGAAGGTTGCATCCTCGTCATGCAAAAAGCGCAGTCGTTCCATGCAACCTGTTTGGGTGCTCGCAAACATGTCTACTTCCCTATTGCGAAAGAAAGAGGCATCAAAATGCATGGAGATTCGTTAAGAGGAGTGTTTGGGTAAGACTATACTTTCTGGGATCGTTTCTATAGTTTGTAACTGGAGAAATGCACTCCAAAGTGTTTGGACTTGCTTTCCACGAGGATGAATTAA
Organism: Ichthyophis bannanicus; assembly: GCA_033557465.1. Taxonomy (NCBI): domain Eukaryota; kingdom Metazoa; phylum Chordata; class Amphibia; order Gymnophiona; family Ichthyophiidae; genus Ichthyophis; species Ichthyophis bannanicus. The sequence continues at coordinate 616,286,774 of CM066034.1, read as the reverse complement.
AGCGTTCTCTTCTGAGCATGAGTTTATCTTACGGGACTGCTTTGTGTGTGTCCCGTATGAGTGCGATGATTGCTCTTATTTTCCTTAGCAGGAGATAAGAGGAAGAGAATGCATGCTGAGTGGCTTATCTTCCTAGTTCTTTTCTGGAGTCTCATCTGTGTTGTTTAAATGAGTAGATTGTTTTGTAGAGTGGAAGACAGCTGGGTCGAGCGGCCTGCTGGTCTGTTTCTTGGTTTTGACAAGCAAAGGGTTTATTTTCCTTCTCCTGGGTCCAGATATATCAGTTTTGAAGTTCAGTTTCTGTCCTCTGGAGAAATCGATGAGAGAGGATGAAAGACTGTCAAGTGTCACTGGGCTAGATCTTTTACTGTTAAAAAGAACTGAAATGTCTACTGTATTTAGCGGAATTGTCCAAGGTAGATCTTGAATAGGAATAAAAGCAGACAGCATTAGAAAGAGGCAGCAAGGAGCCTTATCTTTGTGGGAGCATAGCTCAGTGAAAGAGCATTTGACTGCAGATCAAGAGGTCCCTGGTTCAAATCCAGGTGCTCCCTTTCCAACTCTACTTTTCCCAGAACAAAGGCTATCAGTTGCTCGGACCTCAGCTGTCCCTCATGACTCCGGTGCCACCATTTCACCGGGAAGCTCCTGAGCCCCTTTTTTCAATAATAATGAACAACTAGAGGGACAGAGGAGCGAGGGCATAGGGCATGAAATCTCAAAGAGATCTTCCTTCAAAGACAATATTGAGGCTTTGCAAAGCGGCAACATGCGACATATCGTTTGGTTATCTCTTTTAATATATCCTCTTTAATGCTTACCATTTCTGGAGTTATCAAAAAAAAAAAAGAGATACACTGTAATTCTACTATGCGATGCTGGACGACCAGCTTTTCAATTAGAAGGAATTCAAATGTCTACGGGATTATGCAGAGCTGTCACGTGTAATGGTCAGAGAAGAGAAAAGAAGACCAAGGAGGATAAGTTTGGTAAACCCAAAACATTCCGACATGAACTATTGCTACCGAGATATACAGGGTGGCCGAAAAAAAGTGAGAACATCTCGTAGCGTATAAGTTATTTTAAAATTCAAAAAGACAGATGTAAACGTTTGACAAATTTGAAATAAAAAAAAAACAAAAGAAATGGCGACCGGAAATTGTCGAAATAAAGACGATATATAGTTATAAATGCTAAATAAGTAAACTATTTAAGCTTTTAATTTACGAGTTGTTCTCACTTATTTTGGCCCACCCTGTATACTTCAGGGCAGCTCGTGATCCTGCCAAAATTTTATAGTGCTCTCAATCTGGGTGTGTCCATTATGATTCTCATTTCCACTTAAGTCACAGACCAAAGTGAGGGTTTCTAAAGTACAGTACCTCGTATCATTACAAAACTATCCTTGTAACAGGGACCCTTAAGTGATGCGTGCCACCTCTGTGCCTGCGAGTTACTAGGACAACATTTTAGCTTACTTCTGCCTAATGTAGTGCGCAGCTGAACTGTGCGTCCCTCTCGACGTCTGTGAAGAAATATTTCTCCCTGTAACTACCGAGCCTTTCCTGTATCACAGGTGGTCTCCTTGGAGAAGGAGAAGAAGCAAAACAAGAACATAAAAAAATAGAAATAAAATTTCTTGACTAGTAGAGACCTTTCTTCTACTTCCCAGAGTCTAACAGGTCAGCTTTCTGGGGATTTGAACTGACAGAGTGCTATACCAAAGGCAACGATTATACCTCAGGGCTACAGAGCTTGTTACAGAAATGCTTTTCCTTTTGGTATCCTACGAAGCGTTCCTCGCCTTCTTTTGGCATTTTGCTTTTCTTCCCCACCTCACCTCACCCTTTCCCTCTCAAGGTGAATGCCTTCCAGCTGTCACGTGTATAGTGTCGCGCTATCAAAGAACATGCAGTCACCGTGGAACTTGCCGTGGCTTACGTTTTGAGAGTGCTTTCTTCTCCTGGGCACAAGTTCTTGCGAGTGCAAGGCAAGTCAAGTCAAGTCAATATGGTTAGGCTAGGTGCAAAGAGAATGGCCTAGGTTCTTTGGAGAAACAATAGCTTTGGTCTGAGAATCCTTTCCGCAGTCGCCTTGCATTGTATGTTGAGCGTGGCTTATGTAAATGAGGAGGTGTGGTTCTTGAAACAGCTGCCTGAAAGTATATGAAAAGTGCTACTCTTATGGTCTAAAGAAGTAGCCTGTGAAGTTTTTGAAGGTTGCATCCTCGTCATGCAAAAAGCGCAGTCGTTCCATGCAACCTGTTTGGGTGCTCGCAAACATCTGTCTACTTCCCTATTGCGAAAGAAAGAGGCATCAAAATGCATGGAGATTCGTTAAGAGGAGTGATTGGGTAAGACTATACTTTCTGGGATCATTTCTTTTTTTTTTAAAACTTTTATTTTCAATTTGCAACAAACAAAAGAAACAACACACCAAAGGAGACAAAACAAGTATACAATAAGGAAAAGCAAACCCTATTACCCCCCACCCCCATGCTTCTTCTCTAAACCGACAGTATCAGCATGTGAGCGCTTCCAAACAACAGTGATCGTACATCAAAACGAACATAAATAGTATCTGCGATACAGAATGATCACGTGACAGAGATTTATACAAAGTTAAACAGTCAGATGAGAGCATTTAGCATTGTGAACATAGTCATTGAGCATCTTCCATTTAGACAGATGATGGGGGGTCTGAACGGAAGAAGCAAACATACGAGGTAGTTGTTCATATTTACTATAGAGACAGACATGATTCCACCATTCATTGGGGCTCAGATGGGAGCTATTTTTCCAGTATTTCGTAATTAGGGAGATAGCGATGCCCAGCATAAAGTCTAAAAGGAAGTAAGCCGATTTTGGAAGAGAGGGGATCCCCGCAGCTGAGCGGAGTCCCACTATCCTCCAAGAAAGGGGCTCTTGAAAGTGCAAAATAGATTGGATACGACCCCAGACCCGACGCCAGTAATACTGTAGTGCGGGACATTCATACATAACATGAGTTAGTGAACCAATGGCCGCATGGCATGTCCAGCATCTATTGCCCTGGGAGGTGTTCCATTTGGCTAATCTGTCAGGAGTATAGAAACACCGGTGGGCTAGAAAGAAGAGTGTCTGAGTGAGTGAGGCGGATCGGGAGACCCGTGTCTCTCTACTCCAGACGAGGCTCCATTGCTCCGGGGTCAAAGTTACATGCAGTTCCCGCTCCCATGCTTTCTGTGCTATAGGGGTACCTCTATTTACAGCATTACATAAGGTTTTGTAAAAGTTAGATGCTACACCCGGTGAACTCCCGATAGATCGGATAGTCTCCGATAAACCCTGGGTATGGGATTCCGATGGCGGGAGCACCTTAGCACTCCGAAGACAATGCTGTAGTTGCACCAACTGAAAGTAGTGTTTCGCTGGGAGACCAAATTCAATTTGCAATTCGCTAAAAGTTTTCCAGCGACCATCATGGAACAACTGGTTAGGGATCCAAATGCCCCTAATGTACCAGGGGCTCCACGCCATCGGTTTATTTTGTATTTGAAATCGAGTATTGTACCAAAGCGGGAGTCTGTCTAACGGACAGAATCGGGAGTCTAGAGATTGCATAAGAGTATTAAAGGCACCTAAAGTGTCTAAAAGCATTGGTGGATAGTGGGAGTCTGATGGGAGAGTCATACCAGGGAGATAAGTAAGAGGAATCGGTTTGCAAAGGTCCTCCTCTATGTCTAGCCACACAGGTCTACTCGGTGCTAGATCTTCCAGCCAACGAGCGCCTTGTTTGAGAAGAAAAGAGTAGTGATATTTCAGGAAATCAGGGAATCTGACACCCCCATTTTCCTTATCTGCTTGCAATTTATGCTTCGCTATCCTAGGTGTCTTATTTTGCCATAAGTATCTAGTCAGAAGGCCCTCTAAATCTTTATATGTACGTCGAGGTAGGAGACAGGGCAACATTTCTAAAATGTAATTCACTTTAGGAACAATCATCATTTTTATGGTTTCTAGGCGACCCCACCAGGTAAGTGTTAAAGGAGTCCAACGGTGAGTAAGCGCCCGGACTTTAGAGGTTAAGTCTTTGGCATTAAAGGAGAGAGCGTCTTCCAAAGGAGAGCAGTAGTGAACCCCAAGGTATTTGACCATGCGAGGTTGCCATAAAAAGGGAAAGGATTGCATATCTGCCTGATGAATCAGAGGATTTAGTGGAAAGGCTACCGATTTGGTCCAATTTATCTTATAACCCGAGAGTTGTGAATATTTACCAATTTGCTCTAGGACAGCCGGCACTGAGTCTAGAGAGACAAAGAGCATAAGGTCATCAGCATATGCTGAAATTTTGATTTCCCTATGAGAGAAGGGGACTCCATGAATCTCCTCCGATTGCCGGATTAGTAAAGCTAAGGGTTCGAGTGCAAGATCGAAAAGAAGTGGAGACAGTGGGCATCCCTGGCGAGTACCGCGTTGAAGGGGAAATGGCTGAGACTTTAAAGCATTAGCACAGATACTGGCTGTAGGCTGTGCATACATGGTGCGGAGACAACGGAGAAAACCTTCTCCGAATCCGTACCAGCGGAGAGTTGCAAACAGGAAGGGCCATTCTAAGCGATCAAAGGCCTTCTCAGCATCAAGTGAGAGGCCAACCAATGGTCGATCAAGATTAACTGCGGTAGTCAGTACATGACATAGAGTCCGAGCATTGTCAGCAGTTGATCTACCGGGAATGAAACCGCATTGATCTGGGTGTATTAAAGTAGACATCCTATCAGAGAGCCGGGTGGAGAGAATGGTGGCAAATATTTTATAGTCCGCGTTTAGGAGGGAAATTGGACGATAATTAGCTGTTAGTTGCGGATCTCTCCCCTCTTTCTCAAAAACTACTACATTTGCCATTGAAAAGGACCCAGAAGGAGATCCCTCCTCGGCCAGAGCAGAAAAATAAAGTTTCAAAACTGGAGCTAAGTCAGCGTTAAAGGTTTTGTAGAATTCAGCAGGGAGACCGTCCGGGCCTGCAGCTCGACCTGTGGCACATCTCTTGATAGCAGAATGAATTTCTGATAAAGTGAATGGTTTGTCCATGGCCTCTCTATCTTCGTCAGATAGGGTCGGTCGTTGTACCCCTGAGAGTAATTGTTCAAATACTTCTGGCTCAAAATCACATTCAGATTGATAAAGCCGAGTATAAAAATCACGAAAGAGTTCTAAGATTTCTGTATCTTTAGTGACCAAGCCCCCCCCCGACGGATTACGGAGAGCGGTAACACGCTTGGCTTCTTTTTGACCTTTCAGGGCATTTGCTAACAATTTGCCAGCACGGTTATTTTCCCGGTAATACATCCCTTGTTGTGATTCAATATTTTTAGCAGCAGCAGTATACAAAAGCTGATTGTATTGAAAACGAAGGCGTTGTAAACGGAGTAAAATACATGGGTCAGGACGGGACGTGAGGAGACGCTCCCCAGCTTGTATCTGTTGCTCTAGAATCAGTAAGTGTTGCTTTCTTTGTTTCCCCTGTCGAATTTGATAGCTGGTTATAGATGCACGGATAGATGCCTTAAAACCCTCCCACCAAGCCCAGCTCGCTGTGTCATGGGGTGAGTTAAAATGAAAATAATCTTGGATAGCGGCCTTTATGTCAACCTGAAAATCTTTTTGATCTAGTAGGGATCTATCAAAAAACCAAGCTCGGGGAGGATCATCTTGCGTAGTGACATGTAATGAAAAAGATATGGCAGCATGATCTGAAATATGGAGAGGATGAATCCTAGCCGTGTCCACTTGAGAAATCAGTGCTTTGGAAATGAGAAAGAAATCTATTCTAGATTGTGAGTGATGGGGGGCAGAAAAAAAGGTGAACTCTAAGTCGGAGGGGTGAAGCAGCCTCCATATATCTACTAGCGCAAGATCTTGCATCAGAGCTGTAAGGGTAGCAAGACTCTTGGGTGGACTACTCGTTCTAGGCGGTTGTCTATCTATCAAAGGGTCTAGCACTTGATTGAAATCGCCACCAAGTATTAATGGAGTATTGGCGGAGGCCTGTGCCAACTGCGCAATACTTGCATAGTAAGCAGGGTTATCCACATTCGGGGCATAAATACAAATACACGTGAATTCACTATCTCCAACCTTAAGGTGTGCACGGGCCCATCTACCCTCCTTATCAGAGCTAGTATCCATTACAGTAGCTTGCAAAGACTTCTTAACCAGAATGGCTACCCCACACCGTTTGGAAACGGCGGGAGAATAGGCAGCCACCATGTAAGGCTTAGCATTGAGTTTCAGTGTTTCAGCGGAGTTTAGATGCGTTTCCTGAAGAAACACTAAATCAGCATGCTCATGGTTAAGATAGCTAAGGATTTTCTTTCTTTTGATTGGGCTATTGATGCCTTTTACGTTAAGTGATAAGATCTTACATAAGGCCATTCAGAAAGGTTAAAATTTCTGAGCATGATAACGCACATAATTTCACAATGTCCCTCAAATTAACTGTATCTGGCTGTACACATGACATGATAGAAAATAAGCTAATGTAATACAATGAAGCGCCCCACATTAAAAAAGAAGAACCGCGGTGCGGTAGAGAAGAAGCAAAACCCCAGAAATTACTGGCGACCATGTGTCTGCGGGGAGAAACCCCAGAGAAGGCCGAAATTGAAAACATATAACCTGTATAACTGTGCGTGCTCCGAATCCAACAGAGGGACACATCATGGAGGGATAGGAGACCAAGAAAGTCATATAGAGAAAGAAAGAAAAGTCCAGGCAGTCTCTGTGCTTGGCTATGACCACCGTGTCGGGCCCTTCAAAATGGCGGACAGAGCCGGCAGATAATAAGTCCAAGTTGTTGGATTAGCGCATCTGCTCTGCTTCTTTGGAGTCTAAAAATGTTGATAGTAGATCAGGATCTTCGAATGTCCTAGTTTGGTTGTGGAGAGTCACTCGGAGCTTCGCTGGATATAACAGGCCAAAGCGAGCCTGTAGCTGTTGAAGTCGAGGGCGAAAAGCAAGGAGTCTCTTCCGACGGTCAACTGTGGGCTTTGCCAAATCAGGGAAGAAGGAGACTCTATGACTTTCAAACTCCAGATGATGATTCGCCCGGGCAGCATTTAGAATTTGTTCCACTTGTTGATATCGTAGTAATCGAAAGATAATAGGCCGGGGGGTCGTTCGATTGAGCGCCATATGGGTAGGAACACGATGTGCTCGATCAATTTCCAGATCTCTATGAAAAGTAATCTTCAGCAAGGAGGGAAGAGTTTTGAGCAGGAATTCTCTTATATCTCCTGCTTCCGCCCCCTCCGGTATTCCAATGAGCCTCACATTGTTGCGACGGGCTCGATTATTGCTATCTTCTAACTCTTTTTGAAGATTCTGTATCTGGCGCTCAGCCTTGTCCAGTTTGACCAAGCGCACCGCGTGCGAGTCGAGGACCCCGCCATGTTGTCCTGCCGTAATGAAAGACTTTCAAGTCGGTCCTGGAGCACACCGAAGTCTTCTCGCAAGGCTCGAAGCGCTTCTCCGTTGGACTGCACCAGTTCCTTCACGCCGCGTATTTCCTCTAAGATCTCCTGGTGCATTTCGGGGTTTTCCCGAAGTGGAACCATCTTCTGTGGGGAAGACACCTCTGTTTTGGAGCGTTTTCCGTGTGAAGAAGAAGGAGACCCGAAGTCCAAGCGCGCTGGTTTATGGGCCGCCATCCCCCCCGAGGTACCCCGGTAAGTTCGGAGCAAAATATTAAGATTATGTAGGTATTAAGTCAGGATTCTGAGTAGGACTCTCGGGAGCTTCAGCGCGAAGCGTCTTACCCGCTGGACATCAGGCTCCGCCCCCCCTCTGGGATCATTTCTATAGTTTGTAACTGGAGAAATGCACTCCAAAGTGTTTGGACTTGCTTTCCACGAGGATGAATTAAAGCGTTCTCTTCTGGGCATGAGTTTGTCTTACGGGACTGCTTTGTGTGTGTCCCGTATGAGTGCGATGATTGCTCTTATTTTCCTTAGCAGGAGATAAGAGGAAGAGAATGCATGCTGAGTGGCTTATCTTCCTAGTTCTTTTCTGGAGTCTTATCTGTGTTGTTAAAATGAGTAGATTGTTTCGTAGAGTGGAAGACAGCTTGGCCGAGTGGCCTGCTGGTCTGTTTCTTGGTTTTGAAAAGCAAAGGGTTTATTTTCCTTCTCCTGGATCCAGATATATCAGTTTTGAAGTTCAGTTTCTGTTCCCTGGAGAAATCGATGAGAGAGGATGAAAGACTGTCAAGTGTCACTGGGCTAGAGCTTTTACTGTTAAAAAGAACTTAAATGTCTACTGTATTTAAGCGGAATTGTCCAAGGTAGATCTAGAATAGGACTAAAAGCAGACAGCATTAGAAAGAGGCAGCAAGGAGCCTTATCTTTGTGGGAGCATAGCTCAGTGGAAGAGCATTTGACTGCAGATCAAGAAGTTCCTGGTTCAAATCCAGGTGCTCCCTTTCCAACTCTACTTTTCCCAGAACAAAGGCTATCAGTTGCTCGGACCTCAGCTGCCCCTCATGACTCCGGTGCCACCATTCCACCGGGAAGCTCCTGAGCCCCTTTTTTCAATAATAATGAACAACTAGAGGGACAGAGGAGCGAGGGCATAGGGCATGAAATCTCAAAGAGATCTTCCTTCAAAGACAATATTGAGGCTTTGCAAAGCGGCAACATGCGACATATCGTTTGGTTTTCTCTTTTAATATATCCTCTTTAATGCTTACCATTTCTGGAGTTATCAAAAAAAAAAAAGAGATACACTGTAATTCTACTATGCGATGCTGGACGACCAGCTTTTCAATTAGAAGGAATTCAAATGTCTACGGGATTATGCAGAGCTGTCACGTGTAATGGTCAGAGAAGAGAAAAGAAGACCGAGGAGGATAAGTTTGGTAAACCCAAAACATTCCGACATGAACTATTGCTACCGAGATATACAGGGTGGCCGAAAAAAAGTGAGAACATCTCGTAGCATATAAGTTATTTTAAAATTCAAAAAGACAGATGTAAACGATTGACAAATTTAAAAAAAAAAAAAAAAAAAAAAAAGAAATGGCGACCGGAAATTGTCGAAATAAAGACGATATATAGTTAAAAAAGCTAAATAAGTAAACTATTTAAGCTTTTAATTTACGAGTTGTTCTCACTTATTTTGGCCCACCCTGTATACTTCAGGGCAGCTCGTGATCCTGCCAAAATTTTATAGTGCTCTCAATCTGGGTGTGTCCATTATGATTCTCATTTCCACTTAAGTCACAGACCAAAGTGAGGGTTTCTAAAGTACAGTACCTCGTATCATTACAAAACTATCCTTGTAACAGGGACCCTTAAGTGATGCGTGCCACCTCTGTGCCTGCGAGGTACTAGGACAACATTTTAGCTTACTTCTGCCTAATGTAGTGCGCAGCTGAACTGTGCGTCCCTCTCGACGTCTGTGAAGAATTATTTCTCCCTGTAACTTCCGAGCCTTTCCTGTATCACAGGTGGTCTCCTTGGAGAAGGAGAAGAAGCAAAACAAGAACATAAAAAAATAGAAATAAAATTTCTTGACTAGTAGAGACCTTTCTTCTACTTCCCAGAGTCTAACAAGTCAGCTTTCTGGGGATTTGAACTGACAGAGTGCTATACCAAAGGCGAAGATTATACCTCTGGGCTACAGAGCTTGTTACAGAAATGCTTTTCCTTTTGGTATCCTACGAAGCGTTCCTCGCCTTCTTTTGGCATTTTGCTTTTCTTCCCCACCTCACCTCACCCTTTCCCTCTCAAGGTGAATGCCTTCCAGCTGTCACGTGTATAGTGTCGCGCTATCAAAGAACATGCAGTCACCGTGGAACTTGCCGTGGCTTACGTTTTGAGAGTGCTTTCTTCTCCTGGGCACAAGTTCTTGCGAGTGCAAGGCAAGTCAAGTCAAGTCAGTATGGTTAGGCTAGGTGCAAAGAGAATGGCCTAGGTTCTTTGGAGAAACAATAGCTTTGGTCTGAGAATCCTTTCCGCAGTCGCCTTGCATTGTATGTTGAGCGTGGCTTATGTAAATGAGGAGGTGTGCTTCTTGAAACAGCTGCCTGAAAGTATATGAAAAGTGCTACTCTTATGGCCTAAAGAAGTAGCCTGTGAAGTTTTTGAAGGTTGCATCCTCGTCATGCAAAAAGCGCAGTCGTTCCATGCAACCTGTTTGGGTGCTCGCAAACATCTGTCTACTTCCCTATTGCGAAAGAAAGAGGCATCAAAATGCATGGAGATTCGTTAAGAGGAGTGCTTGGGTAAGACTATACTTTCTGGGATCATTTCTATAGTTTGTAACTGGAGAAATGCACTCCAAAGTGTTTGGACTTGCTTTCCACGAGGATGAATTAAAGCGTTCTCTTCTGGGCATGAGTTTGTCTTACGGGACTGCTTTGTGTGTGTCCCGTATGAGTGCGATGATTGCTCTTATTTTCCTTAGCAGGAGATAAGAGGAAGAGAATGCATGCTGAGTGGCTTATCTTCCTAGTTCTTTTCTGGAGTCTCATCTGTGTTGTTTAAATGAGTAGATTGTTTCGTAGAGTGGAAGACAGTTTGGCCGAGTGGCCTGCTGGTCTGTTTCTTGGTTTTGAGAAGCAAAGGGTTTATTTTCCTTCTCCTGGGTCCAGATATATCAGTTTTGAAGTTCAGTTTCTGTTCTCTGGAGAAATCGATGAGAGAGGATGAAAGACTGTCAAGTGTCACTGGGCTAGAGCTTTTACTGTTAAAAAGAACTGAAATGTCTACTGTATTTAGCGGAATTGTCCAAGGTAGATCTTGAATAGGACTAAAAGCAGACAGCATTAGAAAGAGGCAGCAAGGAGCCTTATCTTTGTGGGAGCATAGCTCAGTGGAAGAGCATTTGACTGCAGATCTAGAGGTCCCTGGTTCAAATCCAGGTGCTCCCTTTCCAACTCTACTTTTCCCAGAACAAAGGCTATCAGTTGCTCGGACCTGAGCTGCCCCTCATGACTCCGGTGCCACCATTCCACCGGGAAGCTCCTGAGCCCCTTTTTTCAATAATAATGAACAACTAGAGGGACAGAGGAGCGAGGGCATAGGGCATGAAATCTCAAAGAGATCTTCCTTCAAAGACAATATTGAGGCTTTGCAAAGCGGCAACATGCGACATATCGTTTGGTTTTCTCTTTTAATATATCCTCTTTAATGCTTACCATTTCTGGAGTTATCAAAAAAAAAAAAGAGATACACTGTAATTCTACTATGCGATGCTGGACGACCAGCTTTTCAATTAGAAGGAATTCAAATGTCTACGGGATTATGCAGAGCTGTCACGTGTAATGGTCAGAGAAGAGAAAAGAAGACCGAGGAGGATAAGTTTGGTAAACCCAAAACATTCCGACATGAACTATTGCTACCGAGATATACAGGGTGGCCTAAAAAAAGTGATAAAATCTCGTAGCATATAATTTATTTTAAAATTCAAAAAGACAGATGTAAACGATTGACAAATTTAAAAAAAAAAAAAAAAAAAAAAGAAATGGCGACCGGAAATTGTCGAAATAAAGACGATATATAGTTAAAAAAGCTAAATAAGTAAACTATTTAAGCTTTTAATTTACGAGTTGTTCTCACTTATTTTGGCCCACCCTGTATACTTCAGGGCAGCTCGTGATCCTGCCAAAATTTTATAGTGCTCTCAATCTGGGTGTGTCCATTATGATTCTCATTTCCACTTAAGTCACAGACCAAAGTGAGGGTTTCTAAAGTACAGTACCTCGTATCATTACAAAACTATCCTTGTAACAGGGACCCTTAAGTGATGCGTGCCACCTCTTTGCCTGCGAGGTACTAGGACAACATTTTAGCTTACTTCTGCCTAATGTAGTGCGCAGCTGAACTGTGCGTCCCTCTCGACGTCTGTGAAGAAATATTTCTCCCTGTAACTACCGAGCCTTTCCTGTATCACAGGTGGTCTCCTTGGAGAAGGAGAAGAAGCAAAACAAGAACATAAAAAAATAGAAATAAAATTTCTTGACTAGTAGAGACCTTTCTTCTACTTCCCAGAGTCTAACAAGTCAGCTTTCTGGGGATTTGAACTGACAGAGTGCTATACCAAAGGAGAAGATTATACCTCAGGGCTACAGAGCTTGTTACAGAAATGCTTTTCCTTTTGGTATCCTACGAAGCGTTCCTCGCCTTCTTTTGGCATTTTGCTTTTCTTCCCCACCTCACCTCACCCTTTCCCTCTCAAGGTGAATGCCTTCCAGCTGTCACGTGTATAGTGTCGCGCTATCAAAGAACATGCAGTCACCGTGGAACTTGCCGTGGCTTACGTTTTGAGAGTGCTTTCTTCTCCTGGGCACAAGTTCTTGCGAGTGCAAGGCAAGTCAAGTCAAGTCAGTATGGTTAGGCTAGGTGCAAAGAGAATGGCCTAGGTTCTTTGGAGAAACAATAGCTTTGGTCTGAGAATCCTTTCCGCAGTCGCCTTGCATTGTATGTTGAGCGTGGCTTATGTAAATGAGGAGGTGTGCTTCTTGAAACAGCTGCCTGAAAGTATATGAAAAGTGCTACTCTTATGGCCTAAAGAAGTAGCCTGTGAAGTTTTTGAAGGTTGCATCCTCGTCATGCAAAAAGCGCAGTCGTTCCATGCAACCTGTTTGGGTGCTCGCAAACATCTGTCTACTTCCCTATTGCGAAAGAAAGAGGCATCAAAATGCATGGAGATTCGTTAAGAGGAGTGCTTGGGTAAGACTATACTTTCTGGGATCATTTCTATAGTTTGTAACTGGAGAAATGCACTCCAAAGTGTTTGGACTTGCTTTCCATGAGGATGAATTAAAGCGTTCTCTTCTGGGCATGAGTTTGTTTTACGGGACTGCTTTGTGTGTGTCCCGTATGAGTGCAATGATTGCTCTTATTTTCCTTAGCAGGAGATAAGAGGAAGAGAATGCATGCTGAGTGGCTTATCTTCCTAGTTCTTTTCTGGAGTCTCATCTGTGTTGTTTAAATGAGTAGATTGTTTTGTAGAGTGGAAGACAGCTGGGTCGAGCGGCCTGCTGGTCTGTTTCTTGGTTTTGACAAGCAAAGGGTTTATTTTCCTTCTCCTGGGTCCAGATATATCAGTTTTAAAGTTCAGTTTCTGTCCTCTGGAGAAATCGATGAGAGAGGATGAAAGACTGTCAAGTGTCACTGGGCTAGAGCTTTTACTGTTAAAAAGAACTGAAATGTCTACTGTATTTAGCGGAATTGTCCAAGGTAGATCTTGAATAGGACTAAAAGCAGACAGCATTAGAAAGAGGCAGCAAGGAGCTTTATCTTTGTGGGAGCATAGCTCAGAGGAAGAGCATTTGACTGCAGATCAAGAGGTCCCTGGTTCAAATCCAGGTGCTCCTTTTCCAACTCTACTTTTCCCAGAACAAAGGCTATCAGTTGCTCGGACCTCAGCTGCCCCTCATGACTCCGGTGCCACCATTCCACCGGGAAGCTCCTGAGCCCCTTTTTTCAATAATAATGAACAACTAGAGGGACAGAGGAGCGAGGGCATAGGGCATGAAATCTCAAAGAGATCTTCCTTCAAAGACAATATTGAGGCTTTGCAAAGCGGCAACATGCGACATATCGTTTGGTTATCTCTTTTAATATATCCTCTTTAATGCTTACCATTTCTGGAGTTATCAAAAAAAAAAAAGAGATACACTGTAATTCTACTATGCGATGCTGGACGACCAGCTTTTCAATTAGAAGGAATTCAAATGTCTACGGGATTATGCAGAGCTGTCACGTGTAATGGTCAGAGAAGAGAAAAGAAGACCAAGGAGGATAAGTTTGGTAAACCCAAAACATTCCGACATGAACTATTGCTACCGAGATATACAGGGTGGCCGAAAAAAAGTGAGAACATCTCGTAGCATATAAGTTATTTTAAAATTCAAAAAGACAGATGTAAACGATTGACAAATTTAAAAAAAAAAAAAAAAAAAAAAGAGATGGCGACCGGAAATTGTCGAAATAAAGACGATATATAGTTAAAAAAGCTAAATAAGTAAACTATTTAAGCTTTTAATTTACGAGTTGTTCTCACTTATTTTGGCCCACCCTGTATACTTCAGGGCAGCTCGTGATCCTGCCAAAATTTTATAGTGCTCTCAATCTGGGTGTGTCCATTATGATTCTCATTTCCACTTAAGTCACAGACCAAAGTGAGGGTTTCTAAAGTACAGTACCTCGTATCATTACAAAACTATCCTTGTAACAGGGACCCTTAAGTGATGCGTGCCACCTCTGTGCCTGCGAGGTACTAGGACAACATTTTAGCTTACTTCTGCCTAATGTAGTGCGCAGCTGAACTGTGCGTCCCTCTCGACGTCTGTGAAGAAATATTTCTCCCTGTAACTTCCGAGCCTTTCCTGTATCACAGGTGGTCTCCTTGGAGAAGGAGAAGAAGCAAAACAAGAACATAAAAAAATAGAAATAAAATTTCTTGACTAGTAGAGACCTTTCTTCTACTTCCCAGAGTCTAACAAGTCAGCTTTCTGGGGATTTGAACTGACAGAGTGCTATACCAAAGGCGAAGATTATACCTCTGGGCTACAGAGCTTGTTACAGAAATGCTTTTCCTTTTGGTATCCTACGAAGCGTTCCTCGCCTTCTTTTGGCATTTTGCTTTTCTTCCCCACCTCACCTCACCCTTTCCCTCTCAAGGTGAATGCCTTCCAGCTGTCACGTGTATAGTGTCGCGCTATCAAAGAACATGCAGTCACCGTGGAACTTGCCGTGGCTTACGTTTTGAGAGTGCTTTCTTCTCCTGGGCACAAGTTCTTGCGAGTGCAAGGCAAGTCAAGTCAAGTCAGTATGGTTAGGCTAGGTGCAAAGAGAATGGCCTAGGTTCTTTGGAGAAACAATAGCTTTGGTCTGAGAATCCTTTCCGCAGTCGCCTTGCATTGTATGTTGAGCGTGGCTTATGTAAATGAGGAGGTGTGCTTCTTGAAACAGCTGCCTGAAAGTATATGAAAAGTGCTACTCTTATGGCCTAAAGAAGTAGCCTGTGAAGTTTTTGAAGGTTGCATCCTCGTCATGCAAAAAGCGCAGTCGTTCCATGCAACCTGTTTGGGTGCTCGCAAACATCTGTCTACTTCCCTATTGCGAAAGAAAGAGGCATCAAAATGCATGGAGATTCGTTAAGAGGAGTGCTTGGGTAAGACTATACTTTCTGGGATCATTTCTATAGTTTGTAACTGGAGAAATGCACTCCAAAGTGTTTGGACTTGCTTTCCACGAGGATGAATTAAAGCGTTCTCTTCTGGGCATGAGTTTGTCTTACGGGACTGCTTTGTGTGTGTCCCGTATGAGTGCGATGATTGCTCTTATTTTCCTTAGCAGGAGATAAGAGGAAGAGAATGCATGCTGAGTGGCTTATCTTCCTAGTTCTTTTCTGGAGTCTCATCTGTGTTGTTTAAATGAGTAGATTGTTTCGTAGAGTGGAAGACAGTTTGGCCGAGTGGCCTGCTGGTCTGTTTCTTGGTTTTGAGAAGCAAAGGGTTTATTTTCCTTCTCCTGGGTCCAGATATATCAGTTTTGAAGTTCAGTTTCTGTTCTCTGGAGAAATCGATGAGAGAGGATGAAAGACTGTCAAGTGTCACTGGGCTAGAGCTTTTACTGTTAAAAAGAACTGAAATGTCTACTGTATTTAGCGGAATTGTCCAAGGTAGATCTTGAATAGGACTAAAAGCAGACAGCATTAGAAAGAGGCAGCAAGGAGCCTTATCTTTGTGGGAGCATAGCTCAGTGGAAGAGCATTTGACTGCAGATCTAGAGGTCCCTGGTTCAAATCCAGGTGCTCCCTTTCCAACTCTACTTTTCCCAGAACAAAGGCTATCAGTTGCTCGGACCTGAGCTGCCCCTCATGACTCCGGTGCCACCATTCCACCGGGAAGCTCCTGAGCCCCTTTTTTCAATAATAATGAACAACTAGAGGGACAGAGGAGCGAGGGCATAGGGCATGAAATCTCAAAGAGATCTTCCTTCAAAGACAATATTGAGGCTTTGCAAAGCGGCAACATGCGACATATCGTTTGGTTTTCTCTTTTAATATATCCTCTTTAATGCTTACCATTTCTGGAGTTATCAAAAAAAAAAAGAGATACACTGTAATTCTACTATGCGATGCTGGACGACCAGCTTTTCAATTAGAAGGAATTCAAATGTCTACGGGATTATGCAGAGCTGTCACGTGTAATGGTCAGAGAAGAGAAAAGAAGACCGAGGAGGATAAGTTTGGTAAACCCAAAACATTCCGACATGAACTATTGCTACCGAGATATACAGGGTGGCCGAAAAAAAGTGAGAACATCTCGTAGCATATAAGTTATTTTAAAATTCAAAAAGACAGATGTAAACGATTGACAAATTTAAAAAAAAAAAAAAAAAAAAAAGAAATGGCGACCGGAAATTGTCGAAATAAAGACGATATATAGTTAAAAAAGCTAAATAAGTAAACTATTTAAGCTTTTAATTTACGAGTTGTTCTCACTTATTTTGGCCCACCCTGTATACTTCAGGGCAGCTCGTGATCCTGCCAAAATTTTATAGTGCTCTCAATCTGGGTGTGTCCATTATGATTCTCATTTCCACTTAAGTCACAGACCAAAGTGAGGGTTTCTAAAGTACAGTACCTCGTATCATTACAAAACTATCCTTGTAACAGGGACCCTTAAGTGATGCGTGCCACCTCTTTGCCTGCGAGGTACTAGGACAGTGATGGCTAATGCTTATACGCATAACCTTGTTTGAGGCCCGAGCCTGTGTGCCCAACTGGGTTGCCCCAACTACTGACTACTGACTGCCCGCTCAAAAACCAAAGAATTTCCTCCAAAGTGCCAGCACGCTCAATTAAAGCCCAGAAGAAGAAAAAGGAGCCCCCATTTGGCATACGGTGCCTTCACCTTTTATATTTGATAATAAATATTTGCATTGCATAAATCGTTACTTTACCCATAAGAGAACCACTAAACTTTTCTGTAACATGAAGACCAATCCATAAATGCCTCTTAATGTAGTAGTCTTGGATAAAGAAAGGGACTAACAAAGGTTCTCTACATTACCTATAATCAGTAACCAACCGCCAGGGACATTAGGACACTCACTACAACTCCTACACCAACACATGCTGGCCCCATTTAGAGAATTACCCATAGCACACACCCCGCCCGTAATCCTAACAGCACTAAATAACCAAGGACTCACACCAAGCAAACCATACTCTAACTCTACCTCATCACAAAGGCAACACTGCAAATATTACAACCCAATACATCTCCGAGAACAACAATACATGATAACTTACTGTGCGATTAAAGAACACAGCTGGGCATGTCAAATAGGAATTATATAAACCAGAATTACCTCAGGCTCAGTCTACACATGCAGAAAACAACGACCATTGTCACCAAATCAAGGAATCACCAGTCCATTTAGAAACAGGACAGCACAATAATTAATACTGGATTAAACCCCAAAAAAGGCCCAAATCTTGGGTGAATAGTACAAACAAAACAACACTGTTAGGAAATAAAAATCTAGAGATTAATTTTCCTCTTGGATACTAAACAAATGCGCATGAAAAAATTAACTGCATGCACATTTCCCAGAGCTGACATATTCCAGTTAATAATTCCAAAATAAAGAGATATTTTCTAACTAGCTATTCTACAAACCTTTCTGTGCATTTTTTTGATTTTGTTGCAGTTTTGCAATTGGGTTCCAAACCAGCCACTTCCTGTCTTTTCATTCTGTTTCTGTCTTTCTTTATGTTTCTTCTTCTTCTTCGTGTCTCTCTGCTAACTCTTCATCTGCTGTCCATTTGTCCTTTTCCTTTTCTGGTCTGCTTGGTTTTTTTTTTTTTTTCCATTCTCTCTATACATCTGCTTTACAACATACCTAATCTTGCTTCCTTTGGCTCTTTCCTTAATTCCCATTTCATTATACATCAAACATTTACCCCTCCATCATCAATCCACACATTACTCTCAAAAATAACCGGGCCAATTGTAGATTTTTTATCCCTCCAACACAAACTATCCTTGTACCCTTCTTCCCATTTCACTCTGCCCGCCACATCCAATTCTAATACTACCCAAACACCAGATCACTTATATGTGCCACAGATGATCATCCAGAATCCATTCCCTTCTAGTCCCTGCATCAGACCCATTTTTCCAGTACTAGCGCCCCCCAACAAAATATCAGTCCCTATCCCCCCCCTCATCAACACACTTACCCAGTCCTACAACCCCCATAAACCCATTTTCAAGTTTAAGCTTCCAACTATAACTCCCCTTCACACTTCTAACCACCACATATTTTCTACCGTCAGCACCCCCATAGCCACATCTGCAAGTCCTACCACCCCACATCAGCCCCAACAGTCCAGTACCAGTCCTAACCCCAGCAGCCCACCTCAAGTTCCTACTAACCCCCTCCCCATAAGGCCAATTTTTGTACCAGCCCACACACCATGACGCCCCTTATCAGTCCTCAAACTAACAACATCAAGCCCAATTAAAGTCACTAAACACAGCAGAAAACCTCCAGTGTTAATCCCCCACATTAACCCGCCCACCCCCCCTTTCCAGTCCATAACCCCCACCCAAACCCCAACGCCACACTCAAGTAATAACCACCTCCCCATCAGCCATTAGCAGTCCTACATCCCCCAACCCCCCCTGAGCCTAACTTTATAGCAGTCCGAAACCCCCCACTACTCCTCCCTAGCGCCTATTAGTACAGTTCCTAACCCCCCCACATAGCCCCCCCCTCAATTCTTTACCCCCAGTACTAACCCCCCTATTCACCCCATTTCCAGGACCAGCCACTCCATCAGCCCACAGCAAATTAGCAGTCCTAAAGCCCCCCTAGCCCATTAGCACGTCCTAACCCCACCCTCTAGCACCCTTTTTTTCTATTAGCAGTCCTAACCCACCCCTAGCATAGCAGTCCTAATCCCCCCCATCTCTAGCCACAGTTCAGCCAAGTCATAACCCCCCCCAGACATAGCAGTCCTAACCCCCCCCTCCCTAGCCATTAGCAGTAATAAACCCCCAAAGCCCATTAGACGTCCTAACCCCCCCCTAGCCCATTAGGTCCTAACCCCCATCCTAGCCATTAGAAGTCCTAACCCACCTCTAGCCCATTAGCAGTCCTAACACCACCTCCTAGCCTTATTAGCAGTCCTAAATTCCCCCCAGAAGCCCATTAAGCCCTATGTCCTAAACACACTCCTAGCCCATTAGCAGTCCCTAACACCCCACTCCTAGCCCATTAGCAGTCCTATACCCAACCCGCCTCCTAGCAATTAGGCCGTCCTAACCCCAACATCCTCCGAGCCCATTTAGCGGTCCTAACCCCCCCCCAGCCCATTAGCCAGTCCTATACACCCCTCCTAGCACCATTAGCAGTACCTAACACCCCCGCTCTAGCCCGTTAGCAGTCCTAACACCCCATCCTAGCCCATTAGCTAGTCCCTAACCCCCCCTCAGACCCCGACATTAGTCAGGTCCTAAACCCTTCACACCATATTCCAGACCTAGCACCCATCAGCCAAAGCCAATTGTCCAGCAGTCCCTGAACCCCCCCAGCCATTCTTCTCCTAGCCCCATTGTAGCAGTCCACCACCCCCCCCCAGTTTTCCCCATTAGCAGGTCCTAAACCCCCACCCCCCCCCCAGCCCAAACACGACCATTAGCCAGTGCTAACCACCACCCCCCCCATTTCCAGACAGTCCCCTAGCACTAGGTCCTTTGGTAGCCGTCTTTCTAATTCCCCTTCGACACTCTCGCAGCCCATTAGAAGTCCGATAACCCCCCCCCCCTAGCCCATTCGCAGTCCCCTACACCCCCATCAC